>PVKU01000054.1:443257-550575 GCA_004027475.1 Anoura caudifer | reverse complement strand
CAATCAACCACATTTTCCTGTTTGTATGCCATGCAGTTATTTGTTGAGCACTGCACATTTGAATCTAATAATGTGGTAGCTCTGGAAATCAGACTCTACTCCTTCCCAGGGTTTCATGTTCTATTGTGTTTTTTTAAAAAATTATTATTGATTTTTGCAGGCTGTCCCTGTGCCAAGGGTCATCCTGAGGTGTAAACTTAAGGTTTTCTTGGGTCATTTCTGAGTCTTTCCCTGAACATGTGTGATCACTTTCTAATTTTCCCTGCATACTGTTTATTTAATTTAAAAAAAATTATTTGATTTTGAGAGAGAGAGAGATGGAC
Organism: Anoura caudifer; assembly: GCA_004027475.1. Classification (NCBI taxonomy): domain Eukaryota; kingdom Metazoa; phylum Chordata; class Mammalia; order Chiroptera; family Phyllostomidae; genus Anoura; species Anoura caudifer. Next base: position 550,252 of record PVKU01000054.1, on the reverse strand, counting down.
ACTGATTTGTTGTTCCACTTATTTATGCATCCATTGATTGATTCTTTTTTTAAGATTTTATTTATTTATTTTTAGAGAGAGGGGAAGGGAGGGAGAAAGAGAGAAATATCAATGTGTGGTTGCCTCTCACATGGCCCCCAATGGGGACCTGGCCTACAACCCAGGCATGTGCCCTGATTGGGAATCGAACTGATGACCCTTTGGTTTGCAGCCCACGCTCAATCCACTGAGTTACACCAGCCAGGGCCATTGGTTGATTCTTGTATGTGGCCTGACTGGGGATCAAACCCACAACCTTGATGTATTGGGATGATACTCTAATCAACTGAGCTACCTGTCCAGGGCTACAGTTTTGTTTTTGTTTTTGACATCGTAGTCTTTAATGTCTGGCTTCCTCAGGAAAGAAAGGTAAAAAATAAGAGCAGGGGGAGAAGGGTGCTGGCCCTTTATTTGGCTGGATAGGGAGAAGATTACCACAGCGAAGGGAGGTAAAATGACAACTGCCCATCACTTTGTCTGCACCTTTGTGACCAGAAGCAGCAATCAGTGATCAGAGCTTAGAACCCTGGTATTTGGAGGACAGAGTCCTTTTTGCCCACCCTGGCTCCTGCACACTATGCATAAGCTGCTCCAGGAACACTTGCACAGCTCTCTGTGGTTCGGGGTGGGAGATGGGTAGATGCTACTGTGCTGAAGGCTGAAGTGGACTGAAATGAACCTTCCCAGCCTCCCCCTGGAAGCTGCAATCCTTCCACAGACTCCAGAATTCCAAAATATTTAAATCTGGCAGATTCTGCCAGTACAATTGTTGTCTAGGTGGGGAGACAGATTCCTGGTGCTTCCTATTCTGCCATCTTCCCAGAATCCTCTTCATTCATAAAGCTTTTTGATCCACACACTTAAATTATGTCTAGTTCCTGTGGCCCAATATGGTCTCTTCCCATTCCAGCACAGATTTTATTTCTTTATAGATGTTTTAAATATTTTATTTATTTACTTTTAGAGAGAGGGGAAGGGAAGGAGAGAGGGAGAGAAACATGGATGTGTAAGAGATACATCGATCTGTCTACCTGTCATCTGGGGACCTGGCCCACAAGCCAGGCACGTGCCCTGACTGGGAACGGAACTGGTGACCTTTTGGGTTTGCAGGCTGTTACTCAATCCACTGAGCCACTCCAGCCAGGGCCCAGTGCAAATTTTAATCAAGTTCCCTTGGTGTCAGGAGACATTTAATGGATTCCAAAGTTGGCAAGCTTTTTCTGTAAGGGGCAAGACGGTAAATATTTTTACCTTTGGGGGCAATACGGTCTCTGTTACAATGACTCAACTCTGCTGTTGCTGCTTGAAAGCAGCTCTAGACAAATGCAAATCAACTGAGTGAGGCTGCATCCTAATAAAACTTTACTTGGACACTGAAATTTGAGTTTCGCATCATTTTCACGGGTCCAAAATATTATCCTTCTTAAGATTTTTTTCAATAATTCAAAAATGTTAAAACCCATTCTCAGCCCACAGGCCACAACAAACACAGGCTTTCGGCTGATTTGGTCCCTGGGCAAGGTTTTCTGACTCCTGATATATTCAGAATACTTTTGTCTACATTAATGTTACATAAATAACTTTCTCAAAAGCATAATAGAATGGTTAAGGTTCCCTTTTTATAATATTAAATAGATTTAACAGCACTAAAAACCTTTGGTCAGATACACTCAATACTATTTTAGCAATCTTAGTCTAAGGATCTGACAAGGTGGAAGGGTTTGCAAAGTCACCAGAAATGGCTGCACTGGACTCCCTGAACTCACCGAACATAATATAGTACGGAGACTTTCCACTCAGGTTCTTCTGATCCACATCCGCAGGGAAGATCTTAATGTAGCCCCCTCCACAGTCCATCTTCTGCTCGTGTTTCACTGTGTACTGAATGACCAATGTCTTCCCTTTATTGCTAAACGGTTTGAACCGTGCAGAGATGGCATAGAATCGGCTGTTTTGAGTGGTTTGCAGACCTTTGAACAACAACAACAACAAAAAAACACAAAACACTCATGGAAGATTAGGAATGACACACTGCTTAGCGATGCAGGAAATTAAACGATTGTCTTTCCCCTTCTCCCAATAATAAACCTCCTAACCATTTGCATACATCCAGCACCCGGAGCTCATTTGTGTAGTAGCATACCACGTGCACACCAACAACAGGTTCTCTGATGCCACAGAACTTCTGTTTGACGCGCTCAGAGGCTTCTGTACTTAATATACCACTGTAATGCCTTACCTTGTACAAACACTTCAGCTCTGAATGACAAACATGCATTCTAATGATAAATAAAAGGTTAATTTTGCTTCCATTCATCTTCCAAGGGGTGGGGATACCAAGGAAGATTGTGTAGCAACTGAATTAGAAAACAAAGCATTCTTTTTCTTTAGTTCTTGTTTTAAAACAGTGACTTAAGAGACACAACAGCAGGTGAAGGATTGAGTGCCAAGGTGTAAAAAAGTGCCTCATTGCACTGGGTGAGTGTCTCATGGGTGTCATCTTCTTATGAAGAGACCATCCTTTGTCATGTGAATCATCTCATAATTGTTTTATAAGTTTAGGTGTTCACTTTGATACTATAACCCTCTCTTCAGTAGCCACTAGGTTCTGTACCAAGTCCTTAACTTACACTGGAATTCATCAAACACACCTGAAAACAGAGCCGGACTTGTTATAACCAGCCCTCCCTTGCTCCATAGTCTGGCCCCGGAGCTGCCTATGCTGAGTCGTCACAAATGAACTTGGCATTTGTATCACACATCCTGAACTTATGGCTGAACTCCCTGCTCCCACACCTCTGTTGGTGTCTTTCATCTTTCCTCACCTTTCCCTTTCTCAGGGGACTTGCAGCCCTTCCTCCTCCCTTGGCCCCTTCCACTGAGGCCATTGCAAAGGCCAGATGCTTCACCTTCTCCCTCCATATCTTAACACCCTCCTCTGCCACACCCATGATCTCTCACCACCTCCCATCTCTATCTGTTCATTTTTCCGACAGTGGCTTCTATATCATGGTCCCAAGAGAATGCAACAGAAGGGGCCAAATTAATCTGTATCCTCGCGCCTTGCCCATGTCTGCACTCAGTGGACGTGCGCTGGAGTGAACAAAAGGCACACATCTCAGGATTCCAGGTTGGAGGAAAGAAAAACATGGCGTAAAACCCCAAGTGACTCTAAGTGGGAACCCCTATCCTTGCACGAGCTTCACAGAATCACCTGTTTGCATTCATTTGAAGGCATTTTTTGTCATATAGTCTGAATTTTGACCAACTCTTTGGGTCCACATGTGACCTATAAAACAATGCATATACAACAGAAAATCAGACAGGGAGGGCAACATTGGAGTAACAGGGCCAAGATAAAGGTGGAATGCAAGGTGGGGAAGAGGGAAATTTTTCATCTAAATCAGGAGTCAGCACACTTTGTGTAAGGCCAGAGAGTAAATATTTCACACTTTCTCAGCCATTTGGTCTCTGTCCCAACTACTCAATTCTGTCTTTGCAGTACGAAAGCAGCTATGAACTGCATGCAAACGAATGATCATGACTATGTTCCATTAAAACTTTATTAGCACTGGCCGGAGAGCTCAGTTGGTTAGAGCATCCTCCGATATACCAAGGTTGTAGGTTCCATCCCCAATCAGGGCACGTAAGAGAATCAACCAATGAATGAATAAATAAGTGGAACAAAAAAAAAAAATGTCTATCTCTCTAAAATAAATTTTAAAAATTAAAAAAACAATGGACATTGAAATTTTGTACATCTCATTGACTTTTATATAATTTTTAAGTGTCACAAGATACTATTCCCCTTGTGATCTCCCCCCAGCGATTAAAAAGTGTAAAAACCATTCTCAGGCTGCTGGACATACAAACAAACAAAACCACAAGCAGCAGCAGATGAGCTGTATTTTGTCCACCTTTGATCATCAGGAATGAGAAGCAGCTAGAATTGAGTTTGTCCTTGGAACCAGGACGCTTCTTACTTGGAGGGTGGGGGTATAACGGAGGCCTCTTGGTGGGGCTGAAAATATTTTGTAGCTTGACCTGCGTGTACAGATGTAAACATTCATCCTGAGGTGCCCCTTAAGATCTGTACACCTGACAGCATTTACCTTTTACCTCGGTTTTTTCTCCTTAAAATGAAAATAAAAATAAGAAATACCCTTTTTTTCCTCCTTGGGGCAAGGCCCTGGAGTCTCAGCAGTGCGTACAAAACAGGGTGCTCTGGGCAAGTGAAAAAAAGAAGAGAGAAAACAAGAAATAATGCCAGACCCTACACAAGACTTAGTTTCCTAATCTGTGAATGTGAGTAGGAGCTGTTAGGGGTGAGCCACACCTACCTTGAATGGTTGCTATGGGGGATTTAACATTTAGCTTAATTTTCTCAGGCACCCTAAACTAACCTTTGTCTTTCTCTTTATGGCCGTAAAATTTCCCCGAAGAGAGTCTAAAATACCCAAATTGGGTGTCATTAGTGGATTGCATCCATCGGTTCCTCCAGCGTTCTGGGGGGGGGGGGGAAACAAAATCGGTTAGGGCTAAAAACTTAATCTAGGTGGTGGGCCACCCGTTGGGCATCAGGGAATTGGGAATTTACGCCCACGCCACCACGGGCGTCGACCCTCCACCTCCATCTAGAAACTCCTCCTGGAAGTAGATGGTGGCCAGCGCCACACGCAGCACGCAGATCGCGCAGAGGAGGACCGGAGTCGAGGCCATGGAAAGCGTGCGGAACTTCTGCTAACAGCCCCTTTGCTCCCAGCGGTATCTGCGGCGCGCTGGACCTGTCCCTGAACTACAACACCCGTCACACCTCGGGGTTGTGACCTAAGGCATCACTGGTACTGGCTCACAATTGTGCCACTCCCAAGGCACCCCGCGATTGTGACCTGAGGTGCTATTGGTCCTCGGGGCGCGGGGTACGCCGGGAGATGTAGTCTCTTCCGTCCAGGGGCGGTTGCCGGGGGCAACGGTCCTCTTAGGTCTGATTGCCTGGGGAAGAGCAGCGTCGGCCTCCGCGTTTGGACATCCTGAGAGGAGGTTGGGGGGCTGGCGGGGCGGTGCTGGGGCCCGTGAGAAAAGTTGTAGGGAAAGGAGGCACGCTCTGGGGCTGAGCTGGCAGGGCGGGGTAGGGGGAGGGCAGCCCTTCTCCGCGCGTCGTGCCCTAGTTTACCTGGCTGGATCCATTTGGGAATGTGGTTGGACGTGGGTCGCTCTAGCCTTGGGGAAAGACCCTGGTGCTCTGAGGGGCAGCAGTGTTTTCAAAGTTTGCTTATTTTTAACAGTTTTATCGAGGACTCACTTACATACTATGTAGTTCGTGCCTTTTAAGTATACAACCCCATTATTTTTAGTAAACTTACAAAGTGTTGCAGCCAGCACCACGATCCAGCTGTAGAACTTCGCACCACTCCAAGGAGTTAGATTCCTCTTGTCCCTTTGCAGTGCATCCCGGCGCCCACTCCCAGCCCCAGGCCACCACTGGTGCGCTTTCTGAATCTGTAGATTTGCCTTTTCTGGCCAGTCCGTATAAACGGAATCATACAGTGTGTGGTATTTTGCATTTGGCTACTTGCACTTAGTGTAACGTGTTTGAGGTGTATGCTATTATGTGTATTGGTATTTCATTGTTTGGACTTCAGTACTCATCCATTCTTTAATTAATGGACATCCGGATTGTTTTCATCTTTTGTCTGTTATTAATAACTTATGAATAGGTACATGCATCTCATGTATCTTGGGCCACATGGAGTGGAATTGCTGGATCATTTGGTAACTGTGGCTAACCTTTTGAGGAAGTACCAGACTGTATTCTAAATTGGTGACTGCACCTGCTTTCCCTCCCAACAGTGCATGAGGGTTTCAGTCTCTTCACATCTTCACTATCGCTTGTTATTATCAGTATTTTTTGGTTATAGCCGCCCTAGTGGGTGTGAAGTGGGATCTCATGATTGTTTTGATTTGCATTCCCCTAATAGTTAGTGATGTTGAACATTTTTTCATAATTTTTTTTTTTAAGATTTGTGTATCCTTTTTGGAGAAATGTCTGTTCATGACCTTTGCCTATTGATTTATTTTTAAATATGTGTATTTTATAATTATGTAAAAGAAATTTAATTGATTTTTTAGAGAAAGGGAAACATCAATTTGTTGTTCCACACATCCATGCATTTACTGATAGATTCTACACCCACCCCGACTGGGGATTGAACCCAAAACCTTGGCATATCCGGAGGATGCTCTAACCAACCAAGCCACCCAGCCATTCCTAATTGTGTGTATTTTAAATATGTCTATTTTAGTTGTGGTAACATGTATGTAAGATAAAATTTGCCATTTTAACTATTTTTCCATTGGTTTATTTTTAAACCCAGGGAAAAGAAAACCTGGCCTGGAGGTAGGGCATCCCCTCTGACCACAGAATGGCCTAGGCTGAGCCATCTCCTGAGCCTCAGCTACAAAAATATTAATAAAGATAGCTGTTGAGCCCTGGCCAGGTGGCTTGTTGGTTGGAGCATTGTCCCATACACCAAAAGGTTGTGGGCTTGATTCCTTGTCAGGGCATGTACCTCATTTGCAGGTTGGATCCCCCATTGGGAGTTAGGATGTGTATGGGAAGCAACTGATTGATGTTTCTCTCTCTGTCTCTCTTTTCCTCTCTCTTTCTCTCTCTGAAATCAATAAACATATCCTGAGGTGAGGATTAAGAAAAAAATGTTGAAAAAAAAGATAGCTATTGATGTTGTTTCAGCGCAGTTCTGCGTCGTGTCTTTTCTGCCTCAGGTGTTGTTATGCTGGAGATGTTACTGTGCACCGGGATCCTCCTGGTTCCTCTTAATAGCTATATAACATTCCTCCATCGGAATGCCGTCTCCTGGGCTCTACCAGGGCTCTGTAGATGGGTTTGGGTTTTTGATGAGTACAAACAATGCTGCCATAACATTCCTTGGTACGTCTCTGTGTGCATTTGAGAGTGAAATCACAGGTGGATTCCCAGATGTGGAATTGCTGGCTCACGGGATCTATGAAGTTTATGTTTTCATGGCTGGTGCCAAGTTTCTCACTCAAGGGCTGCAGCAAATACACATCCACCAACGCCATATTTCTCTATCTTTTTACATCTCTAAAATCTCTTGAAACCTTTGTAAATCTTGCAGTGGGTTGTTCCTGTTCTTCAGGGATGCGCAGAAACTCAGAATAAGATGAAAGCCCTGGCCCCTCCCCCCAGAAAAATGTGCACCAGTGTGTGCACTCAACACATGGCTGACCTTTGGTGGGGGGTGCTCTCTCTGTCTGTACCTTTCAGCTCCTACCAGGGTAGTGGTTCTCATCCTTTAAGTGAAATAAATTCTTCTGGGAAGCCCAGATGCATAGACTGTGTTTTAACAGCTCTTCGTTAGAGAGCTGAGGACACTTGGATAAAAGAGGAGCCCCAACTTGGGTGTACCTGGGAATCAGTACTCACTCAGAGTAGAGGAGGGCAACTTGCAAGGCAGTGGAGCCCAGTTAGGAAGAGTGGGTTTTTTGGAATTGGACCTGAGCTTTGAATTTGGCTCAGGTGCTCACCGGCTAGGTGACCTTGGCTGGTGACCTAACCTGTGATGGCTTTTATTTCCTCCACTTCCTGTATGAAAAGGGGGCAACAATAACTGACTCACAGGGTTGCCTGAGACTTAACTGAGGTGATACAGCTCTGAGTAGAGGGCTGGGCACACTGCTGGAGCCTGGGCGGTGCTGGCTCTTGTGTTTCATATGTAATGCCTCACTGAAGACCTGGCATTGGGCGGAAATTCATTAAGTGGTACCAAGTGTCTGACCCTTTTCCTTGTCATCATCAGGCTTGAAGGGAAGGCTCTGTCTGGCCAGACTGCAAAGGGGGATTTGATCTCTCCTGGGGTGGTGGGAGACACTGAGAGATTTGAATGAAGTATATGAACACCAGGTGTTCTTATTAAAAGTTTTCTTTCTCCCCTTCCTAGGATGGCTTCAACAAGAAAAACCAGCCATTCCATGCATGACATCTTTGGTGATTTCGGTGACATTCCCTTAGAAGATTCAAAGATGGAAAAAATCAGAAACTTGAAAGTCGATAAGAATCTTACCAAAAGAGCTCTCGGTCATAGCAGATTTCTAAAAAGAAGCCAAACTGTCAATGAAAAACACTTATTCCTGAAAGAGGATGCTGGCCTGGCGGGCGGGCCCTCGTGTTCCTCGGGCAGACCCCCAAGCACTGCTTCAAAGCTCAGGACCAGCGCTGCGCTCAGGAAGCTGGCCCAGATCGAGTCCAAGATCATGAATCGGAAGGTACAGATAGACTTGTCTGATGTGGAATCTGACCCAAAGACCTCCAAAGACAGCCTTCCCTGGAGAGCAGACAAAATCCCCCCCAGGAGTATGGCTGAACTGTCTTCGCAGGCCACACACAAAACCTCCCAGAAGCAGGCCTATGAAGTTCCTGTTGCTGAGAGCAGCGTGCCAGGTGGGAAGGTCAGCAGGTTTCTAAAGAAGAGAGAGCCACCTGTTGAAAAGCTATCTCCTGAAGCCCATTTTGGGAAGGAGAGGAACTTTTCAATACCCAAAGAGAAAGAACCTACTAGAAAATTGGATTCTCCAGACAGTGATGAAGAGGAAATGCAGGAGTTACTGGGAAGCTTGATGGAATCTAGAGAAAAAGAAACACGCACAAATCAGAATTTCACCCGCACCAGAGACAGTGAAAAAGAGCAAACAGGACTATTCTCGGTAAGGGTTGTGTGTATTTATTTTCATAGTGCTAAAGACTTTTTTTAAAAGATTTTTTAAAAATTGTTTATTTATTTGTAGACAGAGGGGAAGGGAGGGAACTCAACCCCTGAGCCACACCAGCCCAGCCAGGGCAAGACTTTTTTTAAAAAGATTGTATTTATTTATTTATTTATTTATTTTTAGACAGAAGGGAGGGAGAAAGAGAGGGAGAGGAACATCTGTGGTTGCCTCTCGTGTGCCCCACACCAGGGAACCTGTCCCATAACCCAGGCATGTGCCCTGATGGGGAATCAAACCAGCAACCCCTTGGTTCACAGGCTGGCACTCAATCCACAGAGCCACACCAGCCAGGGCCATAGTGCTAAAGACTTTTGATAGCAGCCATCACCTAGGAGCTACCTGAAAAAAGGGTTTGGTGAGGAAAGGCTGGGTTTCAGACAGCCACAGCCACATATTACAGGCCTGCTCTGTAGGGGATGGAATTTGGGACACTTCAGGCAGTTTTGCACTATTGTAACTGTGTACACCAGTTACACCACAGGATAGCACTTTGTACGACTGATCAAACACCAGTAGTGATTAATGCCACAGGCAAGCTACAAGGAAGCTGCCTCCTTGTCATTTGTACCGCACAGAAATCATTCATTGGGAAGGCTGTATTTCCATTTTTTTACTGAGATGAAATTCACCTAAAATTAACTATTTTCAGATGAAGTGTGCAGTGGCATTTACCAGCAGTACTTTCAGGATGTTTTGTAACCACCACCTCTGTCTAGTTCCAGAGCATTTTTATCACCCCCGAAGCAGTCTCTATAGCCGTTAACCACTCCTCCAGCCTCAGGCCTCCACTAATCTGCTTCTTGTTCGTATGGAGTTGCCTGTTCTGGGCATTTGATATGAATGACATCAGACAGCATGTAGCCTTTTGTGTCTGGCTTCTCTCATCAGCATGTTGTTTCCAGGGTCGCCTACATTGTGTCATGTGTTGGTGCTTTGCTCTTTTTCATGGCAGATTAACATTCCACTGTGTGGATGGGCCACATTTTACTCTTCCATTAATCCACTGATGGACATTTTGGTTGTCTCTGCCTTTTGGGCATTGCGAATGCTGCTGCTGTGAGCATTTTTGTGCATGTGTCTGAGTCTCTGTTTTCAGTTCTTTTAGGTTTATTCCTCAGAGTAGAATTAGTGGGTCCCGTGGTCATTTTATGTGTGACTTATTGAGGACTAGTCAAACTGTCTTCCACAGTGGCTTCACTGTTTTACCTCCTACCAGCAGTGTGTGAGGGTTCCAGTTTCTCTACATTCTTGCCAGCACTTATTTTCTGTTTTTTGATAATAGCCTTCCTAGGGGATGCTAAGTATTGGGGAGGCTGAGTTTTATGGGGAAACTCTCTGCATGTTCATTTGGTTCTGTCAAAGGTCCAAGCTGTCATAGATCATGTACTCAGGGGCCTTCATTTAGAAATGTGTAATTAACAACATGTATTTGAAAGCAAAGTGACATTTCTGATTATTTGTGGAGTATTTCTAATTCCAGCATTACCTTGTCTAAGTGTTGTACCTTGACTTCCAGAAATGAGGGGAGAGGAGAGAGTGCCGCTGAGGGATGAATATCCAACCCAGGAAGCTGTGGTCTCTTGCACCCTACTAGTCGCTTTGTCGAACGATAAGGACTTATTTTCACATGCTTGCTAATTCTGTTTCTTTAATTTCCGCCAAAGTAGGATCAGATCTCAACTCAACCAAAACTCCTTTCACTACCCAGTGAGGAACTTTCCTGCCCCAAGCTACTCGGGACATCACATCCGCCAACCTTCCACTCTGCAGATGGGACCCTTCGCACCGCGCGCTCCAGAGCTCGCTCCCCACAGACTGCCATTCCAGGGGACGTGGCACTCAGTGTGGTGTCATCACTTTCCACCGCCAGCACTGTGTCCAAGTCAGTGTCCCTGAGGACAGCACGTGGCAGGCTCTCATCCTCTCGCATAAGGAGCGAGGCAGAGCCTGGGCAGGAGCTGCTCTCGGAAGCTTCCGACAACAGCCTAAATGGTAACCCACAGCCGTGCAAGGGTGCCATCACGGGGGGTGGGGGGAGAAGGGCTGTCAACAGATGTCCACCACTGCCACCTATCCAGGTTAGAGTCGGAGAGCGCTGTGGTCCAGGGTTTAGTCTGTGGATATGAGAACACCTCCTCATGAAGGAGGTGAGGTGAAGTAGGTGTCCTCACCACTGCTGGCCCAGAGGGGCCTGTCCTGGTGGCCAGACCCTGCCCTCCCCCACCCAGCTGCAGCCTCCAGGGCAGGAGGCAGCGGGTAGTGAGTGCAAGTCTGAGTTTTGGGGCTGACATAGCTGGGGTGGACATCCTGGCCCCGCTGGTTATTGACTGTGCAATCTTGGCCTTTCTGTGCCTCAGTTTCCTCATTTGTAAAGTGGGGCTGAGCCAGGTCAGTGAGATGATGCAATGTGAAGCGCCGCAGCTGGCCCTACCTCACAGTAAGTGCATGCATCTAAGGGGGAGCTGCTGTGACAGGAATGTCACTCTAAGCCAGTGCCAACACTGTTCTACATGCTTGGGTCCACCACCTCCCTGGAAGCCTTTGCCCTGGGCAGCTGGGATGGCCTAGTGCAGGGGTTTGGTCCATGAGCGCACATTTGGGCCTTCCTGCCCCGTGAGTTGAGATGACAGTCAGTGTTAGAGGGGCTTGGAGGAGGGGCGAGCCCTTGGGCCGGAGTGGCAGGCTGGAGCGGGTCTGGTCTTATGCTGGGTGGGTGGCAAAGGGAATAGGGTGCAGCCCCTCAGCTGTCCCCTCCAGAGAGAACAGGCAGCTCGAGTTTCTGTCTCCCACCTCCAGCTCTTGTTTCCTGCCCAGGGCGCCCGGCTAATATTCCTTAGCACCCACATTGTCCGCCATGGTGATAGGCCAGCCGGCCCGCCAAAATGCTCATTCAGCTCCAGCTCCCGTGTCCTTACCTTGCTTTAAATGAGAACGTGGGATGCGTCAGGCCCAGTGTCACTTCTGCCTGAGGGGCCGCTCCCCCAGGCCCTGCAGCCTTCTTCCCGCCTCCTGCAGAGGCTGGCATGTCCCTCTCACCGGTCCTACTTCGAGCTCACTTGTCACCGCGCGTCCCTCACTGCACTGCGTTCATCTACTCCTCAATTTGAACCAGGATCTGGGAGGACCAGCGTTTGTTTTTATAAATAATTTTGATCAACACAGCTACACTCATTTGTTTATGCCTGGGCCATGGTGGCTTTCACACCATACAGAGAGACCTGACTAGTTGGGACAGAAATGGTGTAGCCTGCAAAGACCAAAATATTTACTTTCTGCCTCTTCAGAGAAAAAGCATGCAGGCCTCGGACTCCTTACTGAACCCAGGGCGGCATGTTTCCCCTTCTCCCCACCCCTAGTGCTTAGCCTATAGCATGGTGGCGAACACTTATAAACTAAATATGTGAGTAAACATTGTCATGTTGCATTCTTAATTACAGATTTTAGAGTAAACATCTTATCCCTGGATCACCTGACTCCAGCTGTCAGTGAGAACTCAGACCTGGAACAGGCAGTAAGTGCAGCGACCTGATTTTTCACTGTGGGCCACTGCATAGAAAGGCCTGCAACTGTTACACTTCATTTAGGTCAGAGGTTCTTAACTGTGGGTGATGGTGTCCCCAGGGGATACTTGCAGACATTTTGGTCACCGTGACGGGTGGGGTGTGCTGCTGGCGTTGAGTCGGTGGCAGCTGGGCTGGAGGCTGCCCAGTGCCCTGCGAAGAACGGCCTGCCTCAGATGCCGAGTGCCCCTGGGGAGGCCCTGCTGCGATGATAGCGCGGTGAGGGCACCTCACACAGCAGACAGTTAAAGGGGTCTCAGCAACAGCTGTCTGACGTGTTCAGTGCCCCTGCGTGATTCTTGCCATGTGAGTGACCACCTCCCCATCAAAGGCATGTTTTAATAATGCACAGTAATGACACTTTAACAGATTTCACTGGTGTGCTCACTTCACACACTCAGGCCACCTGTGTTAAGTGCAGCAGCCCCTGCTGAAGCGTTTCAGGCATTCTGCTCAAATACTCCGCCTGTCCCAGTCAAATGAAGGATCAGTGCGGACGCTCGCTTGCTGGGCCCCCAGGGGCACCCTGCACCTCATTCTAAGGCAGTGGTATTTGGAGCATGTTCATCATTTGGAAACACATCGCAGTTGTTTCTGCTGTCTTTCATTTCAGAAAGGAGGTCAGAGGGAAAAGGCATCCCGCAAAAGCTCCTGGACCTGGGGTCCCCCGACTGGCAGCAAGGTCTTGGAGCACCTGAGTGAGCCGTCGGCCTCCTCTGCTGGGCCAACACCTGAGGAGCCTACGGCCAGCATGGGGAGCCTGGCTTATTCAGAAGATTTCGAGAAATCCCCAAGTCTGACAGCATCAGAGCCAACCACCCATTCTGGGGACTCTCTGGACAGGACGTTGACTTCTTTGTCTAAACACTCTGTAAACCTGAGGACAGACCATACCCCACCAGCATTAGTGTCTCAGAAAAAGTGGGACCCGGATATTATAAGAGTCATGGTGAAGGAGAAGGCCGTGCAGACCCCCGACCCCGCCTTCACCTACCAGTGGACGACGGGTGAGCATGTGGTCTGAGAGCCCAAGAAGGGCAATGCAGGCCATGGCGGCAGTGACGGGCACTCAGTGTGTGCTGCGGGTGTCCTCGGAAGTGTGACAAGGAGCTCTAGGGTCTGGAGGCCTGGTTGCTGTTATTAGCTAGCTGGGGGGATCTCGGTACCTGGGCAGCTGCCCTGGGTGTTTCCTTCCGAGCCCTCACACATTATGGAAGAACCCGGGACTGAAGACTAAGGCAGTGGTTCTCAGTGAGTGATTCTGGAGCCAGTGGCACTGGCAAGGCCTGGAGCCATTTTTGGCTGTGACAGCTAGGTGACAGTCTAGTGGGTGGAGGCCAGGAATGCTGCTCAGCATAATGCAGTGCCCAGGATGGTCCCACCAGATGTCAGTGAGCCTAGGGACAGCACTGGGACAGAAGCTACTTCTGGGGCAGAGCATCTACAAGCAGCTCATAGGGCCCAATGCAGGGTCCCTGAGGGCTGCCGCGTCACCAGTCTCGCTGGTTGTCTCCGTTCAGTGTGTTGGGTGGATTCTCTTCTGCGGTGCAGGGTGCCCACCAGTGTGACTTTTCAGACATTTATCTTGTCCCTGGTGTCAGCTCTGGCCCTTCTGAACAGAAAGTTTCTCTTCTTTAACTATTGTCTTGCTCTCTTGTCTTCTAGATGACACCCTGGACTGTAATTCTCAATTGGTTCATTTAGAGTTGGGAGGAGAAGGCCTTAGCCACGCAATAGTCATTGCCCCAGATCCTGCCACTCACCCCCTCTCCTTTTGTCCTTGGGACAGTGGCAGGCATGGCGACCACCGGGCCAGCCCTGGGAGGTGCCTATGTGGACCCTGCACCCATCGCTAGTCATGTGGTCAGCGCGGATGCAATAGAAGGTAACAGCCCAACTCGGGGGACCTTGCAGTGAAGTGGGTCCATTTTACCTGCAAATTCACACCCACCCTTGGATGTGTGGCACCCCCTTTAGCCCTGGGTTTGGGGAATGCATTGGCAGGGATTGTCACAGCCACAGTAGAAGGCAGTTCATTTAGTAGAGACAGACATTGAATAAGTGAGGCCTTCACTACTTCCCAAGGTAGCATCACTTCTGGAAAGTATCCAGACATAGTGAAGGGGTGGGGCCCAAAGCAGCTGCTCCCAACGGGATGAAGGCACTGGTGGGCCTCCGGCCCCGGGACCCCGGGCTGCTCAGTGACTCAGTGCTGGGGCAGCCCTGACAGCTTACAGCCCGGCGGTGTTTGCACTCAACGACATGCTGAAGCAGCAGCTGAGCCTGACACAGCAGTTCCTTGAGGCCAGCCGGCACCTATACGGATCCCTCCTGCAGTCCCTGGACCAAGATTCATTCCACTACCACACTCTGGAGGAGACCAAAGAGGTGACTACAGCACAGCTACCCTTCTGGGGACAGGGAGGGCAGACAAGGCTCTGACCATAGGGACAACAGTCAGCCCAGGGCTGCTTGGGACTAGTCACCTTCTATCCTATCGAAAGGAATCTGTTCTTTCTTTGTCTGCAACAAGAGTCAATGTGGGGTGGGCAACTGACAGCCAGCCCACCAAGTGCTGAAGCTGGTGCAGCTCTGAGTGATCTTGGTCAAAAGTGACCTTGGTGGTGGGTGCTGTCACTCCGCAGACCCTTTCCCAGCACCACCTAGCTGGAGGCAGTCTTCTCAGGCACAAGGGGTGAAGCTCAAGGGATGTCACACTCGCCTCTTTTTCTCTCTGAAAACTTAATTTTTGTCTGATTACACAAAATATGTTGTTTTATTTTTAAAATACTTTATTTTTTTAGAGAGGGAAAGGGAGGAGAAAGAGAGGGAGAGAAACATCAATGTGTGGTTGCCACTCGCACACCCCTTACTCAGGACCTGGCCTGCAACCCAGGCATGTGCCCTGACTGGGAATAAAATCAGTGACCCTTTGATTCGCAGGCCAGTACTCAATCACTGAGCCATACTAGCCATGGCTGTTATTTTTTTAAAAACGTTTTATTTACTTTTAGAGAGGGGAAAAGGGAGGGAGATATCGGTTACCTCTTGCACACCCCCAACTGGGAACCTGGCCTGCAACCCAGGTATGTGCCCTGGGAACCAAACCATCTACCTTTCAGTTTGCAGGTCTCGGCTCAATCTACTGAGCCATACCAATCAGGGCAAAATATTTTATTTTATAAAAAACTCTGTTACAGAGATATATTAACTTATAAAATCTTCTGTAATTTCAGAGATAACTATTACCAGCTTGATACATTCTTTACATTTTCCTTATGTAAAATATGAACTATATTATGGATAATATATATTACATACTATATCATACAGTATATAAACTATTACAATAGGTATCTATATTTCTTTACAGAAATGGCATCATACTATATGAACTCTTCTGTATTTTTATCATTTACCAGTATTTCAGTATATTTCTAAAAAATAAGGACTTTTCAAAAAGTCACAATACCATTATCATACCAAACCCAATGAACTTTTCTTAATATGGTTGGACATGCAGCGTTCAGCTTTCCACTTGTCTCATCCGACTTGGACACTGTGTTCCTATTTTTCCATCAGGGCCCAGACACAATCCGTCCACTGACTGTCTTCTGTCTTTCTAGCCTCCTAACCCGAGCAGTGGTCTCAGCCCTGAGCAGCATCCAACCCCCAGGGCAGTGACCACCTAGGTTTTGGCAGCAGGGTGGTCCACTGGGGACCCACTGTAAGAACCACTGGTCTACAGGTCCCCTGCTTCCATCTTTTTTGTGTTCTTGCAGTTTATATGTTGAAGAAAAGATTCTGACAGTTTCCCACATTCAGGACCTTGCTGATTGCACCCCTCCGAGGTCCTGTTTGTGCCTCTGCTGGACGTCCATCAGTTGACTGGACGTGGGCTAAAGCCCTCTGACCACGTTGCCCGCATCCAGCCCAGCACGGCACCTCACTGCCTGCTGCAGGCCCACATCCCGACAGTGGCACCCAGGCTCTTCCTCCCAAGTGCAGCCGCTCCTCCTTTCTGACTCGGCCAGTTAGCCAGACTCATCTCGTTTCCACGGCATTATCACTTGGCATCTGGTCACTTCTCCTTTGTCGGCCTGACCAGGAACTGCTGGGACAGGCACTGTTTTCTGCACCCAAAGCCCCAATAGGCGCAGTCCCTCGCAGTGACACACCCATCTGTCCTCTGCCCCACAGTACATCAGGCACCATAGGCCCGCCCGGCTGACCATGCAGGACGCTCTGAAGGAGCTGAAGAAGGAGCTGAAGGAGCTGTGAACACCAGGTGAGGCTAGACTTGGGGGTCTGATCTAATGAGCTAGTCCAGAGCTCCAGCTATGGCACAGTGCTGTCCAGGGGACATTCACTGTGGGAGGGGACATGTAGTACCCAGGACTCACCTGAGTGGAAGGAATCCCAGTTGCAGCCTTTTCTAGCTTAGTTGACATCTCCCAGACACCACCTCCTTGCAGCACCAAAGAGGATGGACAACAGACTGGTGGAAATGGAACCCAGGTGCTCACAGTAACAGGATGCTGGCCTGCGTGGGGTCGCATGGAATGGCTCCACCTGGCCAGGTGTTGGCTTGCTAATGAGCTGAGGGAGGCTGGGCGAAGGGACGAGAAGTACCATTCACTGATAAGGACACAGGGCCAGGGGTCTACGCCGGGGACCCTGGTGTGAGGCACCAGGCAGAACTTTTGACCCAAGCCTACAGATGGCAGAGTCACACTTCAACACACCTCCTCCTCCCTACTGAGCCTGAGCACACTTCTGAGGTCAATACAAAGAAAAAAAGGTCTTTATGAAAAAGTCTTTATTTGAAGGCAAAACAGTAAAACCCACAAGAAATTGTTAACAGCAAGTGTTTATGCTTTATCCTGAATCAGATGCATTTAAACAATACACAGCTACAGGAAACCGAGGACAGAATCAAGTATTTTATCACATCAGGCTGAAAAGTTGGAGAGGATTTTGCATCGTTGTAAAGAATTTTTCAAAAATGTTTCTGTACAAATAAACGGCACTGCACCCTGCTGCCTAAGATGCCAAATACAGCCAATCCTGGCGCAGGCACCCCATGGCTCCCTCCAGGCCTCACTCTTTGGGGTTGGAGGGCGAGTAGGAAAAGGAAGTGACAGAGCAGGAGGCATGTCGGTCTGGGTGGGCTATTGCACACCAGTGCTGGTGTTGGGGTTCCTTTAGGTGAAAAACAAGTAGACACTAAGGTCACAGGTCCCCCATGGGTGTCATTCTGTGACCTGAAGATGCCTCAGATCCATCTCCTTAGACCCTTCTGTTTCTGGAGATAACGGCAAATGGCTAACTTAAAAAAAAAAAAAAAAAATCAACTAAACTAAAGGCCAGTATGTCTTGGAGGAATCAAGTTTCAAATTATTTCACTGGGGATCATCTTAGATCAATATATATTTTTTCTTAAAAACTAAACCATTTGGAGTAAAAATGAAAACCCTGTTTAACTTTGCAAATCAAGGTCTTGTTTTGCCATTTTTAAAGACTCAGCAGTACTAGTGCCTGGCCTGAGCTTTGTCACAACACATGGGAGGTGTGGGCTGTGGAGCTGGCCCACCACGCCCCTTGTCTCGGGCCGGTGTGCTCGTCCAGGACCACCACCACACATGCCTGTTAAGTAGGGACTCACATCTGATGGTAGAGATGTGAGACACTATTCCTTCAGGTGGCAAGGATTCTTGTCTGGGGAAGAGGGGCTCATGTATCTCGCTTCACTGTCCAGGGAATGAGTTCGGGGTGTCCTCTCATGTGAATCTTACTTCTACATTAGAGCTGGTTTGCAGGTGGGGCCTGTGCCTCCCCGCGGTTGAGCACGGCACTGATCACTAGGCATGCTGTGGTTGTCTCTCTCGTCTGTCGCTCTCCAAAGATGGAGGCTGTGTGAGAACCGAGCTGTCCCTACCATCTTCCATAGCTAATAAGCCAGGAAGGTCCCAATGGCCAAGCTGCCAGCGGCTGGTGTGGCTCCTCACCACTCCTACTTGCACTCGTCCCTGGCTTTCATGCGGGCGATGAAGGAGTAGCTCTTGTTCCTGCGGTAGTTCTCGTAGGGGTCGTCCAGGGCCACGCCCACACCCTTGTACTGGTCCCACTTATCCCGCACGTCCCCACCCTTGATGGGGTCCTGGATCCCTTGCTCTTTCGCGCCGAGGCCACCAGATCCACTCCAGCCTTAGGAAGAAAGAGGGGTGAGTGATTACAACCCACAAAAACTGTGATCTAGTGCCTTTCCCTGACACAAAGTTAAACAAGAATGCATTTGGAGATGTGAGCAACATGCATAAATGCTGTTCGTAAATGCAAAGCTGATAAAAGTACCAAAGAACGCCCAGCAGAACCCTGCAGGCTTGCCCTTTTTCAAAGACACGGTGGTGAGTCGGAACTGCCTCCCACTCCATCATCCCCAACCCTGAGCCCAGAACCTTACCCATTTTCACCAGCATCTGATGTCCTTTGTTCTCTTCCCCAAGCCTGGAGTCGGGTATAGGAGGTGCTGAATTAGAACCCAGACCAGCTGAAGAACTAAAATTAAGACAGGTTACGTCTTTTAAAAAAGAGCTGGTACATTTATTGGAATGAAAACTCTTAGAATGTTACAGGGTGTGGCTTGTATGAGTGGCCACAGCGTAGGACAGACACACACACGTGTCTCCACCACTCTTCTTCATCCTCTTCGCCAGCCACGTAAGGGGGCTCCCTAAGATGATGGCTCCTGCCCCCTACTGTGCAGCAAGGGTGGGGCACACAAAACCCTGAAACGGTTAGAAACACAGCCCAGCCACCGCCTCAGGCTTTACAGCGTGACCACAAAAAGGTAAGACCACAGTGTGAGATGAGGAGGCACCAATGTCACCGCATTAGTGCTTGGGTGTCCCTGAGGCGCTGTCCCAGCACAAGCTGCTGCGAGCATGTCTTCTAATGACACGTTTCACATTCACAGCAAAGCCTCAGAGGTTCCAGTGCTACCAGCGGGTCACTGGACAGTTAAGACAGAAATCTTACGGCGGAGTAGGGCTCCTGGATCGCGACCGACGTCTCCTCCCTGGGGAGTATGACTTGGACCGGGAGCGGGAACGGGACCTCGAGTGGCTTCTTGAGGAGCGGGATCGGCTACGGCTCCTGTTGGGGAAGAGAATGGAGAGCCCTGATGGTCAGCCCTGCAGCAACGCAGAAGCCTCAGGCCCAGTCCCCAAGAAGTGGACCCTGCCTACCTGGAGCGGGAACGGGAGTAGGAGCGGGAACGGGAACAGGAACGTGACCGTGACCTTGAGTATGAGCCAGATGACTTGGAGGACCTCGAGTTGGAGCGAGAGGAGGAACGCCCCCGGCTTTTGGATCGGCTCCGAGACCGTGAGGGTCCGCTGCAGGGAGAGGCTGCTGAGCTGGAGCTGGGAGGTGCTCCTCCCAGCTCCCACACAAGCTGAGCCTGACACCCGCACCCATTTTGGGAGGAACCTTTGGGTGCATGTCAGGGTAAGACCATGTCATTCACACCAGGGTGCTGTGTTCCTACCCAGCTTGGTGAATACAGACCATAGCAACCTTTTCTTGTGCTGGTGTTTTCAGTCTAACTCAGGCCTGTGGGGAACAGCTCCCACCTAGCGCCTTTGTCATAGGGGCCAGTACCCCGGCCCGACTTCCTCTGCCTGTGTTTGGGGGTGTGTGTGACATCATATATTTGGGCAGGATGCAAGATGTTGGGGCATGCTATGACACATTAGGATATGACACATTAGGAACCAGAACAGAGTGTCTGGTTCATTCTAAGGCAATTCATAACAGATCCAACCAGGGAGACTATGATTCCAGAGGTTAGTAGGCATGCCCTTACCTGTTCCTCTTCTCCTGGCCTTTCCGCCGTCGGGCCCTCATTTTTGCTCGGAAGAACTCATAGAGGCCATTCTGCTCCCAGCCTTCACTGTAAGACAGGGGTAATCCCCATGTGACCACACCACCACCCCCTTCCCCAACACAGAGCACTGGGGAAAGCTCATCAGGAGTCAGCCTCCCCACACCTGCCAAAGGCCTTCAGAGGTATACAGCCTCCCTCACTTCACTCAGGATGCTGAGCATGGGCCCCCCCGGACAGTACTTGGGCGGCTGTTTCTGTGGCACCCTTTCTCAGATACAGAAGCAGGCTGAGGCCAGACACCTGCTGGCAAGTGGAGAGATTGGGCTGTAAGCTGGCTCCACCCAGTTCCTGGCCTTTCCAAACTGCTGTTTTAAGAAAGAGCTGAGGGGGGTTAGGGGTCATACTGAAGCTGGGGGCCAGGGTCTCTGACTCTTAGGTGGGCTCACGTGCACCTGGCACATGATGGGAAGCCATTTCAGGTGGGCTGGCAAAGAGGCCGTGGGGGAAGGGTATCCTGAAAGGGACCCATGAGAAAACTTGGGTGTGCAGCAGTGAGCCACTTCTGAAATGTGCCACGTTTGAGATAAGTTCTAGTTCTAATGGATAGATCTTAAGTAAAAAAGCCTTTCTTTCAATTTCTACTTATTGATTTGAAAGAAACATCCACTTGTTGTTCTACTTATTTATTCATTCGTTGGTTAATTCTTATTAAGTGCTATAACTGGGGACCAAAGCCACAATCTTGGTATATCAGTATGATGTTCTAACCAACCACATTAGCCAGCCAATGCTGGAAAAGCCTTTCATCAAGGGCTACTATGGAGCCCTGACTGGTGTGGCTCAGTTGGTTGTCATTCCACAAAGAAAAAGGCCGCTGGTTCAATCCCTGGTCACGGCACATGCCCGGGTTGGGGGCCAGGTCCCTGGCTGGGGTGCAAGCAAGAGGCAGCTGATCGATGTCTCTCTCACATGGACATTTTTCTCCTCCTCCTCCTCTCTTCTCCTCCTCTCTTTAGCAATAAATGGAGTAAAAAAAAAGTGGGGGGGGGGCAGGGGAGAGACAGACCCTCTAACTTGAACTGGTGATTTCTCTTAGAGACATCACACTTCTCACTTGGGCCGCACACCACGCTGGGCAGAGGCATGGCTGGTACAAGTCTTTCTTGTGAGGTCAAGTTAGGGAAGACAGGCTGAGAGAAGGGACAGCCTCTCCTCCCATCACCCGCCCCACTGCTGGGTCTCCCCAAGCTGCGTACCTGTTCCTGGGCCTGTCATGGGAAGGAGGGCTGTAAAAGGCCTCCACAGCTGCCAGCAGCCTCTCGCTTGGTGGCATGGGGGGTGGGAGGCGAATGTCTTTAGGGTCCAAAGGCTTGTACTCATGATCTTCTAGCTGTAGTGGAGAACACAGTTGTCACTGCTCCTTGCTGGAGCCCCCATCAGGCCCACCCAGAAGGCTGCAGGCACAGAAGCAGGAGACAGGCCCTAGTTTGGTGTTCAGGTTGCCCTGGGCACCAGAGTGCTCATCCTGCCCTTCTTAGAAGGCCCACACTCTTGTAGGGAGGGCTTCAGCCACATCCTAAATAGAGTGGCTGAGAGCTCCCCCTTGAGGCTGATAAAAGCCACAGAATTCTTTCTCCAGCAAACGTACATGGAAGACGTAGCCTCAGGCTAAGGAGACAGAAAGAGCCCCGGGTTCATTCAGACAGGCTGAGTCCCAGATGCCCTATCTGCAGATGCCACCTTGTGCCCCAACTTCCTACCCCGCACCCTGTCCTCTCCCTTGCAGGCCCTCCCACAGCCACAGCAGCTTCAGCTGGACCCAGGAGTCCCTTCTAACAGCTCATGGTTCATTTACCCCTTTGCCTCTCCCTCCCCCTACGCCCTGGTGGAGTCTTCTCTACTTGTAATCTGTGGTGGTTCAGAAGGCATGGGAAGGGGTAGTGACCAGCAGGGCCCCTGGAGCCACAGCCCCTTGCTCAGCTCACCCTTCACATGCCCTACCCCACCTCTACAGATTCCTGAGTTCCCCGAAGGCACACTTCAGAGGCCTCCCCTTTCCTGAAAAATCCCTGTGCCATCAGCCCTTGGACAAGGTGGCTTACAAGGGCCAGCGCTGTATGCCTCATGCACAACCCAGCCTGCTCCAAGTGGCACCAAACTTGCAGCACTGGGAGGGAGGTGCAGAGGGAGCAAAGCGGCATGGGCCTTGCTGGCACAGCTGCATTCTCACTGGCTTGGTCAAGTTCACTGGGGAGTGGGAAATAAGAAGGGAAGTAGTCTGGGAAGCACTCTTTTGCAACCTATGGAAAATGAGTTCCACCTGTGGACTTTTCACATGGAGACAGAGGCACTGGCTCAAGCGTGTGCTGCTAAGCTTGGCACTCACCGTAGACCTTACCTTCACAAGAGGGGCCATCAGCCCGGCGGGGAGGTCAAAGTAGGGAACGTTGGGGACCAGACTGGGGTCATCGTGGTTGATGTGGGGAGGGCCTTGTCGCCGCATGTGGGGGGGTTGTCCGTTGAAGCCATGGGGAGGAGGGCCAAAGTCGGGGTGCTGGGGGCCCCCCCAGGGTGGGTGCTCATTGATCCCAGGATGTGGCATGCGGTGGCCAGGGTGGTGGTGAGGGGGTCCCATCTCTGCAAAACAAAAACTTGTCTCAGGCTTGCAGGGAAGTTATAAGCTGAGCAGTGCCCAGAGCTCAGGCACAGTTTCCTAGGTGACAAGTGACAGCAGAAAGGGGCTCAGAGAGAGGCAAAGATGCCAACGCCTGCTTTCTGGGTAGCCCCGCCTGGCACCTTCTCTACCACTGCTTCACTCACTGCAGCACGGGAGGGAGGAGGTGAGACTCGGCTCGGAGGGGCCTGTCCTGCACCCACAGCAGCACCTGATGGACCTCAACAGGTTAAGAAACCACAGGGAAATCACAGAGCCTTCAAACAGCAATGGTACAGGCTGAACTGTATCCCCCACTCCCAAATTCACCATCAGTCTTAACCCTCAGTACCTCAGAATGTGACTGCACTTGGAGACGGGACTTTGAAAGAGGTAATAAACTTACAATAAATTCATATGGATGAGTCTTGATCCAGTGTGACTCAGAAGAAAAGATTTGAGCAGACAGCCAGAGAGAGGCAACCACGTGAGGACACGCAGAGAAGATGGCTGTCTACAAATCCAGGAACAAGGCCCCAGAAGAATTAACCCTATCTCTACCAGGAAACAGTCAATGCCCACTGTTGGAGCCACCCAGTCTGTGGGCCTCTGCCATGCCATCCCAGGGCATTAGCCCAAGCAATAAAAGTGCTAAGTGATCTCTGAGCTGAATTTATAACCAAGAATAGATTGAAAAACAAAGGTAGAGGCACCCTGGCCTGTTAACTCAGTTGGTTAGAGCATCGTCCCAATACACCAAGGTTGTAGGTTCGACCCTTGGTCAGGGCACATACAAGAACCAACCAATGAATACATAAAGTGGGACAACAAATCGGTGTCTCTCTCCCTTCCGTTCTCTTTTTAAAAAAATTTAAATAAAAGTAGAAGCAGTAATACAGTAGGGATGAAATTATTTTTAAAAAATTAACAGAAAATTCTTAAAAAAAAAAAAAAAAGAACAAAAACAAAAACAAAAAACAGCAAGCAGAGAAACTGATAAAAACTCAGACAAGGAATAGGGAAGCACCCCATGACAGCAGTGCGGACCCCAGATTTGGTGCCTGCCGACCACTGGCTGCTGTGGGCACTTGGGTTACTTTTCCTTCTGGAGTCTGCACTCCCTTCTCTACAGGACAGACAGACGGTGCCCTGTTCCTGGTAGTGTGGGGAGAGGGATCAGGAGGTTACACCTCCACAGCCTGGTGTGTGGCTATTGCCAACACCTGAGTTGCCAGCCTGTTCGCCTGTCATCACATGACCCTGATGTGACCTAGACTCATCAGGTGCACACGCAGGATGGAGAGCAGTGCCATCAGCCTGCTCAGGAGGCAGATCTGCTAGGCGCCTCCTCCAGGCAGCCAACCTGGACTTCTCCAGGAACCAGGGGCAAAAGAAGGCTGTGTGCACTGGACCTCTGAACTGGCAAAGCACTCACCAGCAGGGAAGTCCCCCTGGGGGTAGTCAAAGCGGTGAGGATAGGGCGGCCGCTCGAAGGGGTGCCTTGGGGGGAAGTCATCCTGCATGAAGCGGGGTGGGAAGCGGTTGAAGTTGTGGGGGTGTGGCGGCTGGTTGAACTGTGGGTGCTGTTGATGGGGTGGGAAGGGTCCACGGAAGTGTGGCGGCCGCTGCATGCGGAAGGGCGGCTCTCGCTGGCCGCTACCCCAGGGTGGCTGCTCATGCTGGTTGTTCCAGGGGCCCTCAAACTGGCTATTCCAGTTGGGGTCGGGCTGGCTGTTCCAGGGTGCGTCACGCTGGCCGTTCCAGCCTGGGTCCCCGCGCTGCTCACCCCACATGCCCTCGTGGCTATTGTTCCAAGGTGGGCAGTGGGGTGGCCCGCCCTGGTGGTGCGGGTAGGGGGGCTGTTCGGGAGGCTGCAAGACAAAGAGCAGATGTAAGTCACTCATGAGGGTCATCCAGCACCCTACAGACATCTGGCCTATGCAGTGCCTGCATGCTGATGGTCCCCTGGGCAGTGCCCTGGGCAGACCATGGTCCCTTGTTGATTGACATGTGCAGTGGATGCTGTGGTACCTGCCCTACCACTGGCCCCTCATGTCCATGCTGATAACCCGACTCCCAACTGCTGCACCCACATCTTGGCTGAGAACTTCTTTTGGGTCAGCATGCAAGCCCCACGAACAGGGCTCTGGACCCTGTCCACCCCTTGGTGGACAGTGCAGAGGTGCCTCCCCCATAATGCCCAGAGCATGTGGAATGACTCAACTCCAGGGGTCCATGGTGGCCTCCTACCCCGAAAACACCCCCTTTTATAACTTCCCCTTTACCCTGTGCTGCCTCCTCTCGTGAGTCATCTCCCATATCAACTACTGCCCTCAAATCCTGCCTCAGTGGTCTGCTCCTGGGTCTACCCCAGGAAACGTTTCTGTAGCATGAAGACAATATAGCTCCGATCTCACCCAGCTGCTGCTCCGAAGACTTAAAGCTGGACCGCAACCCAAACTCAGAGCCAGGGAAGGATGTGTCCAGATGAGGCCAACCAGAAAGCCCACCTCTAGGGTCACGGTTGGTTAGTTCCACTGACCACCACCATGGGGAGGCCGGCACAGGCCACCACACCCGCAGGAAGCCAGGAAACCAGATTTTAAATATGGCAACTATTTAAAAATGTGTAAGACACCACATAGGCAGTCAGGCCAAGTGCACTGCCAGGCCATGGCTGACTGTGGACTGCCAAACCAGGGCAGACCCTTGGTGAGGGGATCCATTCTTGGGGGCCTCCCAGTCATACTATGCTGGATGAGATGACCCCTGCCCTGGCCTAGAAGTTTCTTAACCCAAGGAAACAGAAGGAAGTGACCAGTATCTCAGCCCCAGAACATGCTGCCAGTCTGACGCTTGTGACCTTCCCCTTCCTTATAAAACCAGAATGTTCTTTCCAGGGTGACAAAGTGTGGACACTTTGCTAGTTGAACCAGTCAAAAAAAGAGAAAGGGAATACCCTCTTGTACTTAACTCTGGACTTTCCCCACACTCACAGGAAAATGGGGACCTGTTACTGAGAACCCCAAATGATCAAAGTGCCAGAGAAGGAAAAGAAATACCTGCTGTTGACCCCAAGGAGCAACGGGGTGAGGCTGGTCAAACCAGGGGGGTTTGTTAGGTGGGATCTGGTCGTGGGGCCCAGGGCCCCGGGGGCCGGTGGCTGCAGGGTCCTGGACCCCTCCCGAGGTGTCGTAATCAGAGGAGCCAGGCATTTGGATGGGAGGCTTGTTGTCATCTAGAGCAGGGCAAGAAGGCAGTTAGTGAAGGCCCTGGCAGCAAAAGGCCCCACCCCAAACGGTCCTCAGCAAACACCCAGGCTGGGCTTTACTTCCTGATGAATCCTGGCTTCGTGACCCCACTGAACACTCATCACCGCTGGAAAGGCAGCGGAAGAGGTGAGACTGCCCCATACAGGACACATACTCCCTTCTGAGAGTTTTACAACAGGGGCCTCAGGTCTGCTGCATCAATTTTAGCTTGCTGAGGAATTTTATCATCAATGAGTCTTACTGACTTTTCTGAATCTAAGCTGAAAGATCACTTCCTCTCATCTGTTATTAGATTTTTAGTGTTAAACCAACCTTGTGCATTCCTGGGGCATGTCCTTTTTAGTCACAATATATTTTAAAAATACTTGGCTGGATTTTACTTATTAAGTTTTTGTTTAGTAACTTCACATATTTAGAGGGGACACTGGATTGTATTTCCACTCCTGCCCTGGCCCTGCCCCTCTGATGAGAAAGTCACCCTGGTTCTGGAGAACGATTTGGGCCCTTTCCCCTATTGTCTGGGCAGTTCAGACAGAAGAACTGAGTTCTAAAAGTTCCATTACACTTAAATGTGAAATCCCTCAGCCTGGCGCTCTAAATTGATTAGAATCTGGCCTGCAACTATATAATCAGAGCCCTTCTCTTGGAGTGGGGGTGGGGGAGTGTGGGAGGCTGCTTTCTGGGGCTGGCCCCCAAGGGTGGGTGCAGAGGGGGCCACATACCAGGCTGGGTAGTTGGTGGGATGGCTGGGGTGGGTGTGGGGGCTGGTGGCGGGGCAGGTGGTGGTGGTGTAGCCTTGACTTCGGCTTCCATTTGTGGCATCTGGATCTGCTGCTGCTGCTGCTGCTGCTGTTGCTGCTGCTGCTGCTGCTGCTGGGCCAAGCTGTTGACGAACTCCTCGTGCTGCGTCTTAAGGGTCTGTATCTGCTGCTGGAAGGCTAACTGCATTGGCTGGACAACTGAGGAGTACTCATTGATGAGCGTGGCCTGGCAGAGAGAGATGGGCAGCTGGTACTCAGTGTTCAGGCCCCGCGGCCCACCCCTTCGGCAGCAGCATGGGGACAAATGCTGGGAAAGCACTGGGAAGCTGGGGTGCTGCCATGGGCAGTGAGGCAGGCAGGTGACTGTCATGTAAAACAATCAACTTGGTCTTGACAACCAGAGCATCTGAACCTAGCTAAAGCTTTGGCGATGTGCAGTGCAGTTTAGAATTCCCTTATAACGGAACCCAGCAGTGACAGCTGTGCCCTGGGTGGCCACATAGACTTTAAACACATGTCGCTGACAAACATTCTGGGACATGCTTACTTGCTGTCTGGTTTTGAACGAGTCACCAACCCCCTGAGCCTCAATTTTTCCAATCTGCAAAATGGGACAACACTGAGGCGAACTTTCGAAGACTTCAGGGAGGAGTTGGTGACGAACGCATGGAAAGAGACTAATACGGAAGAGCTCAGTAATCGTGAGCTGCTATCGTAAACTCGAGAGAAAAAAAGCAGTCGGCATAATTGTTGGATGGTGGTAATGAGTCCATTTTTAGTAGAAAAAGTATGAAGTGCACTTTCCTCGTTTGTTTCTGAGCAAGAGCCTGTCCCTTGTTGGAAGGATGGTGTTTAGGACCATTGCTGAGGAAAGCAACCTGCACACAGCGCCTGACATTCAGCCAGACCTTCCAGCCTGAGAGAAGGGGTGTGAGCTGTGCCTTTTATTCCAGCAGCTGTGCATGGGGCGGTGATGCTGGTACCATGGCAGAGGGGACCAGGAAGTCCCTCTCATCCTGCGCCTGTGATCTGGACAAAGGCAGATGTGAATGAGGAGCACCAACTGCACATGGTGATGGCCACAGCAGCCTAGACCACACTGGGGTCTCCTCACGTCCCCATCACGTGAATGCACACCTGGAGGACCAGCACAAAATAGGCTGGTAACACCGTGAGAGCAGTGCTAAAATTGGGAACTGGGTCGTGAGCACACCTTCAAGTCTCAACTGGGAGGATATGCCCCTCACTGCACATGGGACTGGGGCCCCCAAGGCTGTTGCTCAGACCTCAGCCCCCAATGTTTGCCAGAGGCACACCTGGTATCCGAAGTCACCATTCCACCAGCTGCTTCCAGCCCAGGTTGGAGAAATGAGCCCCTGACTTCTAAAAACTGCTAGGGTAGTGTCTGGCTTGGCCTGGGTGTGTGGTTCGAGAGGTAGCAGCACTCACCTGGTACTGGCTGAGGCCCAGGGCCGGGCTCTGCAACTGCTGGATGATGGAGTCGTCAAAGTAGCCGTTCTTCTCCCACAGCTGCAGGAGCTGGATGTGGGGAGGACGAGGGGTCACATCGGGGAAAACAACATGACCAGCCCCTGCCCACCTTCCCCTCCAGGCTGCACCACATACCCGGGCAATCTTTTGCTGCTTGTCCTCCTCCACGGCCAAGAAGCTGGTGCAGTAGATGGGCACCACAACCTTCTGCAGGGCGGCCAGCAGCTCCCTGGCCTGCTTGCGCTGGCTGTGAGGGAGAGACCTTCCGCGCATCAGGGCCCTGGGGCGGGACCCGGCCACGCGCCCGTTACCATCGCGGCTCCAGCCATAGCACCCTCTGCCTTCTCAGGGAACGGGCCCCCAACCTGGCTGGGACAAGGGCTGGGCTTCCCACAAGACCTGTGCTGGCACTTGGACCCAACTGACAGATAGCAAGCAGTAGGAAGAGGGAAAAAAAAATCAGACTGGGGACATTCAGAGCAAAGCCTGTCACCCTGGTCTGCTCGTTAGTAAGATAATCCTTTCTTCTTGGGGTAGTATGACCATGGACAGACATGGGGCCTATAAGAGCCCCACTGTCCACAAGGGCCAGCCAAGGCTGCTGTGGGCTCAGGGACTTGTCTACGTGGCCTTGCTGAGTACTGCCATCCCCTGTGGACACAAAACCCCCAACCTGGCCCCCACATTTCAGGAAGCAGGAGTGTGCCCTGCGTTGGGGACTTGAGGCTGGCCAGGCAAGGCAGCCTGCTCCCACATTCTTTGGTAGGCATTCTGCATAAATGGGTGTGGAAGCCCTGGCAGCTGTACACTGAGGTGGCACAGGGCCCCCAGCGTGGTGGTGACAGAACCCAGATGGCATATCTGCTGCTTCTCAGGGAAGACATGAGGCAGATGGCGAGTGGCTGAAACCCCTCCCAACACCGAGCTCACCAGAGGGAGCTCACAGACAGGATGGAGTGCCTGGGGTCGGGGGAGGGAGGGTGGTCCAGGTAGGAGGACAGGCAGGACAGGGCTGTCTCTGCAGAGCTTCCCTGGAGTCAGAAGAGCAGTGGGTAAAGCAGGAAGGCAGGGAAGGTTCCGGGCAGCTGCCTATTTCCCCGCACCAGAGAACTAAGGGAACGACAATGTAGGGAGTGGCTGAGTGGAGGGTTGGGGGGGGGGCAGGCGCCCAGGATGCACATGCAGTGGAAGATAGGACAAGGCAAAGGACAGGCAAGCAGGTCAGTTTCTGCTGCCCTCACCAGCACCAAACCCTTCAGCTGGCCAAGCTCAAAGCCAAACATGGTAGCCACACACCAGGCTCACTAGCACTGTCTCCTTCTGCCTGTCTCCTCCCAGGGCCTGCAATGGCTCAGGCATCTGGTTCCTTAAGTTAACCTTTGTTATAAGGCCCCAGGGAGGTGCAGATGTAAACAGTGGTCTGGCCTGGGAAGGGCTTATGGGGGTGGGGGGCTGGCCTCGGTGGTGTGAAACAGTCAGCGAGGAGAACCTGGCATCAAAAGCCCTGAAGCAGGGCAGTTAGGTGACTGGAGGTGCGTCTGTGTATCACTGAGGGGTAGCTGATAGCCAACAGAGAAATGATGAGAGACAGTAGAAGCTGCTGCAAGAGAGCAAGGAACCAAGGAATGGCCCTAGGTAAGGTAAGAGGTCTGGGAATGGGTTGAGGCGTGCGCATGTGTGTGTGGGGGTGCTTATGACATAGATTGACCCTCCCCCAGGATCTCTAGACAAGTGACCCCTATCCTGGGACAGGCCAAGCTGAGTGAAGAACAGCGGCCATGACAGGGCCGGAGGGTGAGGTAAGCTGGGCCTGGGGGCCCTTACCAGTGGTGCAGCACATCATTGATCAGGTAGATGAGGTGTAGCCGCAGCTCAAAGTGCGCCCCATCAGCTGTGATGCGGTTCCGGAGGTGGCCCGCCATCAGCTCACAGTGCGGAGGAGACTTAGCATTACTGAACATCCAGTTCTTCCCGGCCTGCAACAGCCAGAGCGATGGGTGAGCAGGGCTGGGCTCCCCCAGCCTGAGCGTGGGCAAATACTCAGGGAGGTCAGAGCACAGCCGAGACATGGTGTCCAAGGGCTTGGCTGCATGCTACAGCCTCTGCCTGCCTGCCAGCCTTCTCCCTCTTGGAGGTTCTCAGGAGGGAAGGGCAGTAGTAGGCAAGGCACCCCTACAGGAGCCCCAGCCCAGACAAACTTCGGTGGGCTCCCACCTGTCAGCAGCACCGAGCCCAACAGCCCTCACCGAGATGGCATCTTTGGTGCACGTGTCAATGATGGGCTGCAGCAGGTTATCAAATTCATTCATGTCCAGCTGGGTCTCCTCCAGGAGCTTCTGCATTTGCTGCTCCACTGCGTGGGCCACCGCCGCTGTCACCTGCTCCTAAGAGGCCAGGTGGGACCAAGACTGCCCATCAGTGCTCCACCACAGCACTAGGAGGCCCTGTTCCTCATGTCTGCAGCATCAGACCCGCACCTAGGGCAGTTATGGCCGTGGCCAGCAGAGTGTGCAGAGGGTAGAATGAGACAAGACACAGAAAGACAATGTCTGCCCCCCACCCTCCCAGTGACAGATGGAGCGGTTAAGACACAGTGGAACAAGGAATCTCTGCAGGCCAATTCAACACAAAAGGAAAGAAAAGAAAAGTGAGCAACAATGTGGACAGAGAGGCGGTATAAATGGCCCCTAGTCAGGAGAAAGGAGAGCAACCTCGCTAGCAACCAGGAAATCAGAAATTAAAACAGGATGCCAGAGGTTCACCCATTGGATTGGGAAACGCAGAGACCACTGGGATCCAGCGCCGCTGTGGGGGCAGGCAGTCTGCTCAGGGCTGGTGGAGGACAGGCCCCCCAGCCTATGAGGAGCTCCATCCAGAAACTGAGGGTATGTGATCTGGCATTTTTCTAGTCAGCAATATGACAGTAATCTTAAATCTAATTAATAAAACTGGGGCTGGTGTTTCAGATGGCTTAGTTTTTATTCATCTCACTTTCCTGGTGATTCATCTACTGTACTTGGCCAAAGTATCAGAACTGATGGATTGGGACAGCAGGGTCCTTCCCACAACAGCTTGGAGTGACCTGGCTAGGCAGAACTGCTGCCAATGGCACTAGAGGCCACCTGGCACTCACAATTTCTAATGTGCAGTCCCACTCACAGGTGTCCACCCCAGCAAACAGCTTGAGCGGTCATATTACTGGAGTGAGAAGCAACCTCTGTCCACAGTCAGAGGTTGGGCTAAGCACGCCAGGGGTGGTGGCAGTGCTGGAGCATCGCTGAGCACTGGGCACCACTGTCCTCAGCACTGATGCTTGGTAATGAGTCCTCTTGAGAGCTATTGAGTCCCAAGGTACGGATACAAAAACTGAGGCGAAGACACCCAGTAAGCTCCAGACACTCAGATTAGGACTAAGAGAAGAAAGGGAGAGTCCTAGGCTTACTCAGGGCACTGGTCTCAGAGGTGGTGGAGTGGGAGGGAAGAGGAGAAGCAGGCCCCGTACCTGTCTGAGGGCCAGCAGGTGCTGCTCCTGCTGCTGCAGGTTCCACTGGCTCTGCTGGATGAGCTCATCCATGGACGGGGTTCCCTGGGCAGGTGGGATGGGTGCAGCAGGGGCTAGCGGGGGCTGCGTGAGGGGTGGCAGGGCTGCGGCCGGCTCCAGCTCTGGGGCCTGCTGCTTGCAGATGACTGGCAGGAAAGGAGGAATGGTGGCCTCGTGAGAAAGTGGCTGGGGTCTAGTTGATCCCTTGTCTGCCTCTTGGGCAACTCTAGGCAAGAAGGGCTCCCTTCCTTACACTCACCACCCACAAAAGACTTCTGTGCTGTGCTACCGCCACATAGCCCGCCTCAGCCACCCCCACCAAAGTCTGCCAGGCTCCCCTCACTTGCAGCTGCGTCCTCCTGCCCTGCCCCCATTTCCCCAGAGCCCAGATCCAGCCTCCTTCCAGGGTCCCATCTACCACCCCCAAACCAGTCCTCTCCCAAGAGACCTCAGGACTATAACCTTGCCACTCCGGCCAACACTATCTGTCTTGCCCAGTGTCCTTTGACATAGACCAAGCCCGAGCCCATCCCCCTCCACCCTCTTCACCTCGCCTAGGCCTGAACTGATACTAAATCCTGGCCACAGCCCTGCCCCAAAGAGTGTCTCCTCTAGTTTCCCAGCCTGCTCTGCCACTATCCTGTAATCTACTCTTCAATTTCAGGACATCAAAGCCACCTAACCTCTGGCCAACAAGTCCAAAAACCTGCGATCCCACAGCAGAAGCAGGCCACCACCCCTGAGCACAAGCTGTGGCTTACCACTCCAGCCCCTAGTTTCCTGATCCTGACTGGGGAAAAAGACTCCCTGGCAAGAAACTTCCGGGGTCAATCCAGGCTCAGCCAGTGTGGGATGCCCATCCTGCTGGTAGGAGCCTGGGTCAGGTGGGTGTGTGCCCCAAATCTGGCCAGATAAGAAGGGATAGAAATATGGACAGCAGAGTTTCCAATGTGAAGGGTCGCTGGACAAAATGGTCTTCCCGTTGGAACCACTGTCTGGTTTGAACATGACCACGCATTGTGGAGCCCTCCTGAGTCCCACGCCAAGGGGGCCTGGCCTCTGGACAAAGACAGGCAAATGGGTTGGAAGGTGCGGCCCAGGCCCATCATGGGCTCCCAGTTACTTCGTAGGCCTGACTGAGCCTTCTGGTGTTTGCACCCAAGGGCACCCTCTGGGATGACTTCCTCGACTTGCTTCTGGATACCTTCCTCTGCCCTCCCAAAGACACTTCTTCAGCAAACCTGTTCTCACGCTCTCATTTCTCCATTTTCTCCCTCTTTACTGACTCCTCCCAGCAGCACCTAAACACACACATCTGTCTTCTGTCTTAATGCCCCCTTAATCCCATGCTCCCCTTTCAACAATTTTACAGCCAAGATTCTGCCTCAATTCATCTATCTCAGCCCAGGACAAGTCTGGCTCTGCCCACCCACCCCCACCCCCATAACCCCTGTCTCACTTGGCCTATGTGTCTACCTGCGCCCCCCGCAACCCTTAAATGCTGGGATGCCAGAGCTATCTTCTCTCCAGAGCCCCCAGGGCACTCAGCTATGTTCCTGTGGCTGCAATTACAATCTGCACACCGTGATTTCTAAATCTACTGTGTCCTTCCTGAATTCCTGAGCTTTGGACCTTACAGCTCAAACAGCCAATGGCTTCCCACTGGCACCTCACACAGGTCCACGTTTCCTCTTGCTCCACCCCTACCAGGCCTACTCCTGACCTCTGCAGCTGGTACTGCTATGCCCAGATACCCAAGCCAGAAGCCTACGAGGCACACATCCTCCTCTTTCCCTTGTACCTCACACTAATAAGGCAACCTGTGCTGTCAAGTCAGCTCCCTAGATCACATGCTGATCTGTGTCCCTGCTGTCACTAGCAAACTCTGCTGTCACTCACATCGCCCTTTAAAGTGGTCTCCCTGCATCCAGTCCTGCCCCCTCTGCCTCTCCTCCACATGGCAACTATAGTGCTGCTGCTCTAAGTGTGGTCTGAGGATTGGTCAGGCGCTACCAAGACTAAGCCAATACTGGTAAGGGAGAATTTGGAGTCCTCATGGTAATTTGACATTTCATTGCTCACATTTTTACTGTATTTTGCAAAGGTGTACTTCCTACAATGGGGTGGAGATTTAAAAAAACAAAAACTGGTCCTTCACCAAAGTTTGCAAAATGCCATTCTAGAACAGTCCTGGGCCTCAGTCTTTACAGTGGCTAATGCTGCTCCAGAACACAGACCTGAAACCAACCCTCCAAGAGACTTCCAAGGATCCCAGGAAAATCCCTAAGTTCCTGGCAAGCCACCTCTCCTTACTCTGCATCCTCACTTTGGGCCACTCTAAGAAGCCCTCCTCCTCGCAGCTTCAGATTTTGTCCCCTCCGCTCCCTAGCCCCTCCTAAGGTGCTTTCCTTTGCTGAACACTCTTCTCCCATCGGTTTCCATCTGGCTAACTGATACATTCTTTAATCTCAGCTAGGTATTGTTACCTGCAGAAAGCACTTCATGAGTCCCAACCTTCCCCTGTTAGAAGCGCACTACCCTTCCCAGGTTATGGCACCGAGTCCCAAGTCACCCTAGATATCTGACCCTGCAGGGTGAAGTGAGCGGGCTCCCCTAGCAAAGGAAGCAGCTCTCACCCCCCGGTCATACCAGCCAAAGTGTTGTCTTCCCCTGCCTGTTCTGCCAACAATATCCACCTGGTGCCCCAGTTCACAAATTCAACCCCTTAACCCCACCTGCCCCCCCAGCCCCAGTCCCTCAGACTCAACCCACTGACCTAATCCAGTCCTTACCATCAAATGCCCCATTCGTTCCCCTGCTAGCCTCAGTGGTCATAGCCTCCACTCCTGTTCCCTCCAGCCTTGCCACACTGGCCACAAGAACCTGACTTAGGTCTCCTTTGTTTCAAACTCCCTCGTGGCTTCATTGCCTGTAGAAGAGGTTTTAAACTTGGTGGGCCAGAGCTAAGGAGTGATTGCTCCAGAAACACATAAGCACATACAACACTTTGCCTACAATTTCAGGGAGCTGCTCTCCCTCACCACCATCTCAAACATAACTAGGCAGAAGAACCCTTGAACTGAGGGAGAAAACCCAAACATGTCCTAGCATTTCCACTCCAGTCCAAATGCTTGCCTCCTCTACTCATGTTCTATACTCCAGCCATGCTGGGCCTCTCGCGGCTTTTCCCACAAATACTTGAACACACCAGGCTTGTTCAAACCACTGCATCTCTACAGTTTCTTACAAGTTCTTTATTGAACCAAATAAAGAACTATGCACTCTATATTAGGGAACAGCAATGACCCAACACAAAAACTGGTGCTTGTAGTACAGACTACATTTAGCTTTCAATGCCCATCAACTAGACAATCCCCTACTTACTCAAACAACTATTTAGAAGCTAGGGATTAGCTACGGTACAAAACAGATGTGCACCAGCCTTCCTATCCGGTGGCTATTTGTCATCCAAGTGACAACTGTGATTCCTAATTCCACTTTAAACTCTTTCAGGGCAGAACGAGAGCCCTGATGCCCAACTCAGTGAACACCAACAAACATCAGCCAAGAAACAAAACCCCTTGGCTCTTGTCCCAAGAGGGACAATTCCTTTTGATTTGGACTGCAAGCAACTGAAATGCACAAAAACCTTGCTGGACCCAGGAAGAGCCCACAAAGGTGGCTAGACGGTGCCTGAAAAGAATCCCCGTCCAGCCTCGATCACGTCCTTCCTGGAAAACACTGAAGCATCACTCCACTTCTGCTGACCTCAATCATCACATCTGCACAACAGAAAAATCACTGATCCTGAGCCCAGAGGAAGATCGATAACCTCGTTCTCCATTACACTCCGACTCAGCAACCACTCGTTGCAAGCCTGAGAAGAGCAGATGGGATCACGAAGGCCGAGAGGCCCCGTTTTCAAAGAGCATGCGACCCAAAAGAAGGCGGTTTGTAGCAGAGCCGCATTGGAATCAGAGAAAGGAATCCGCTCGAGGGTGCGGTCAGAGAGCTGGAGAGGACTCACGCTGCTGCTGTTCGAGGGCCAGCTTGCACTTGTAGTAACTGTAGAACTCGCCTCCGAACAGAAACGAGAATTTCGGGTTGTCCTTCTGCTTCTCCATCGTCATCTTCTCAAACTCGGGGCCGTTGCGAGCCACAAACTGGGCCAGCTTGTCGATGACATTTCGAAGCTCCTGGTCTAGAGAACGGAGAAAAAGGCCACGCGGGGCGTCAGCGAGGACCGCCCAAATCCCGGGGCCCTGCCGTACCTGCCGTTGTCCGCCAGGTCGGGGTCCCTAGGGGTGGGCCCCACAGAGGCCGCCCTTGTACGGATCCCGATAGGGACCACTAGCGCGCCGGGAATGCGAGGACCAGCGGGAGAGGCCGCAGGCGAACCCGAGAGGCCGAGCCCCGCCCCCTCCAAGGCCCGCGGGCCCCGGGAGGCGGGGAACGCCAACGGGGTATTCGGGGGACAGAGGAACGGTCCTTAAACCCCGGCTGGGCCTCACCGTCAGGTGGTAGCGGCATCTCCATGGCTCCTACCGCCAAGAACGACCTCCGGCGCCTCTCGATCCCCCACCAGCGCCGTCTGCAGAAGCCGGCCGGAAGTGGCGCGAGGGAGCCTTTTACGGCGGGCCTCGTGAGCCTCTTCCTCCCGCCACTTACGGCCGCTGCCGGGAAACCCCGGAAGTGAGGGCAGGAGGCGGGCGGGAAGAAGGCGCGCGTAGCCAAGCACGCGGGAGGGGCTGGCGATGCGCAGGCGCAGAGGCCTTCTAGCACATGAGCGGAGTGGGCTTCTTTCGCCCGCCGTCCCAAAACGCCTGGAACTTCCTGGGCGGCCGTTATTTCTTGCTAGGATTCCTCCCCTCCTTACGTTGCACCCCTGGCGGGCCGCGTTCCCCGCGGTGCTACGGGACTGTGGAATTCTTGCCTGGGTTAGGGCCTGCATTTCATTCTCAGGGGGAGCTGCAGTGAAGGGACTACGAAGTGAGGTGAGTTTGGGAGGTTTCGAGGCCAGCCTCGTGGTAGAAGCAGTATCTGGAGGCGCCGGGCTTGGCGAGGATCGAACTGGGCTTAGTGAAGTTTCGAAGACCCTCGCGTTCAGTTTCTTTCGCAGGACCCAACGGTGATAGGGGCCACAAGCATTGGAAGACTTTGGGGTGGGGACTTCCCACTCCCGCCGGCCTCAGACGCTCCTGTAGGGCTCGGGTGGGTTCCGCGCAGTTGTTGAAATTCACCTGGAAGGAGTACCCACGACTTTAGGTGCCTGCACTGCAAGACTGTCCACCTTCCTGAAAGGAATGATGACATTCCTTCTAAAGCGAGTGTGGACGTAAGAAACGTCCAGAGTTGTAGAGAATTTTTATGAGTGTATTTGAACCAAACTCACAATGCCGGAAGCAAAATCTCAAAAAATTGAGAAAAATATTCTGGAGAATGGCAGCTTGGCAGCTTATTTTATACGTTGAAAACAGGAGGAGAGGTAAGGAGGGTTACATGTAACCCACTGGTGGTAGATTAAAGGGGCGGGAGAAAGCAAAGCAGAGTGGGTATAGATATCTGGGATTGGATAAAAAGGCAAAATAGAGAAACACGTACTTTTACATTGAGAGGTACAGGACATTTAACGTTTACAGCACACTGAGAGGTGGGCGGGAGCAAGATAACAGGAGTTCTGTGGGCTCATGGTATTGTGGTATTGTCCTGTGGGGTCTGTAAAAGAAGATTATTCTGACATTTCAAGTGTATGTTATCTTACATGCAAAAAGGTAATAGGCTCACTTAGGCTAAACATTGACCCTTGACGAGGAAACTACAGGTCTGAGATAGACCTACCTGCCATGACCTGCCTTTAGTTAGGATTTTTTACGTTTAGATCATCCTATGAGGTTACTTTCATTCTCTTGAGTTCATAAGGTCGGTATGCTGGCCTCCCCTGAACTTGTCAGCTTTATTATGTGGCTCATTTTTGGTCCTCAGAGGATGAAGTTAACACGTGCTGATTGTGGGGAAGATAAAGGGCAGCAAACTAAGGCAGACTGGATATCCCGTCACCTGACCCTCTTACAAAATGTCTCCTTTCCACTATTAGGGATTGCCTCCTGTGTGCCAGATAATGTTTTAGGCCAGGGTCATCAAACTTCTATAAAGAGCCAGGTAACAAATATTTTAGGCTTTGTGGGCCAAGAGGCAAAATTGAGGATATTATGTAAGTACTTTCATAACCCAAGAAATAAATGTCTGTAACTTTTTTACTGAGGGAATTCAAAATGTAATTAAGTATGGTTTTTAAAATACAGGTCTATTAATGAAAAGAATCAAGTGGTTTTTTGGGTTCCAAGTTAGTCTTTCCTGTCAAAAGTTGATTGCAAATCTTCATCTGTAAAGACTGGTTTTGGTTCACAGAAATGGGGGCTGGACATGGCTTGTGGATGAACAAGTCAAACTAAGCTCTGCTCTTAGGAGCCCACAGTCTGTGGGGCGGGAAGGAGGGCATCAGAGACCCATAAATCAGTAAACAACAAAGATGTTGTTAAAGAAAACAACAGGGCGCTGAGACCTTGATAAGGGAGGGGGGAGGACCTTGCTGGTAAGGTTATCCCCTACTCTGGAGGCACCAAGTGAACACGAACACTCCGGATGTGATGCTGAGTAATCCGGATACTGTGGGCATTTTTTTCATGCTGGTAAAGGTCTATAACAAGAAGTTTTAACTTGTGATCAGCCATGCATGGACTTAAGAAACAGCACAGTATCACATACATTCATTTTTGTGAATTAAAGATACACAGCATTTTTCAGATTAACAAGTGAACCAAAACAAGTTAATGCATCTGTATTGTCACTTTTTAATGACTACATGTGACTCTGGGGTATGGATGTATGGTAACTTACTGAAGCCAGACTATGGAGTCTCCTGGGTTGGCTCCATTTTAAATAACTTTTAAAAATGTTGTAGGTACGTAGTAGTATGTATAGCAGTATATAGCATAACATAACTTAGTATATAGCAGAAGCAATGCCTGTTTGTGGTTAGTAGGGCACGTGAATGTCTCGTACGAGATGGACAGCAGTTTGAACATTTCATCTAAAATATCGTATGGTATGCTTGAGCCTAATATTGTTATGTTACAGAATGACGTGCTTATGATTTTGTAGTAAAAGAGTTTGTAATAAAAAGGGGGTGTTATTTGTGCCAGACCCTGTTTATGGATCTTGTGGTTAATCTAAGAGTGTGCACATTTAATACTGGTAATTCCTCAGTTGCCTCCCAGAAAGATTGTACACTGATGACCACTACATTCATGACTCATTTCGCAGTGTTTAAAATGCATTTATCTGAGACTGAAAATTTAAGCATCACAGGGCCTCATGCAGGCTCATTTCACTGAGCCAGTCAGAATCCACTGGTCAAAAGAAAGCAGTAGAGGCTGCTTCAGTGGTGGTCTTCAGGGACTTGGAAACAAGACTTAAACAAGTTATCTGCATACGCCTGGGTGAGATGAACTTACTGAAGAGACCTACCTAAGGAGCAAAAATGGAAAGAAGTTTAAAACCACATGCATGCCTGCTTGGCCCTGCAAATGTGCTGTGAAGAATGTATCCCAAATCAAAAATGTGTGTTACACTGTGCACTGAGAACTTATCCCAGGGCTTAATGGTAGCGCTTCCTAACAACACTACACCACTGTGTACATGGACACAGAATCAAGGGAGAATGTTTAATAACATGGGGAAATGTTTCTGGCATATTTGTTAAAGCATTTTATAAAATAACATGCAGCCCTTTCTGGGTGGGTCAGTTGATTGGGTCGTGGTCCCATACACCAAAGGCTGCTTGTTCTATCCCCAGTTAGGGCACATACCTAGGTCATAGGTTTGATCCTTGGTCGGGGTGCATATGAGAGGCAACTGATCGATATTTCTCACACTGATGTATTTCTCTCCCCCTTCCTCTTTCTCAAATCAAACATCCTCAGTTGAGGTTTTAAAATAATATATACACTGTAATTCAAGTTTTTTAAAAACATGTATAATATATCTTGTTCCCTGCCCAGATTCAACTGCTGTGTTGTTTCTTCTATAGCTTCAGAGATAAACTGTATTCACAAACACATGTATCTCAGGGATATATTTGGAAATTGTCCCTTCTACAGATCTTTATCATTATTTTTAACATTGTAGCTTTAACAATATTTTTTCAAATTTAAATGTATATAGACATTAAAAATTATTTAAAAAGTATGGAGTTACTGAAGAAGTCCAGGTCTATAGTCTAAACAAAGCCAGAGCTTGGTGTGGCTATTACTTCATCTTCTACGGTAACTGAACCCCATGTGGTCAACTAGTCTCAAGCCACAGCAGGAGCAATGATACGGGAACAAAGGTCCTGTCCTCTGCTGAGCACAGAGCATTCCTTGGGCCTGATCATGTCACCAAACCAACCTCTGGTCACAAAAGAGTTGCCCTGAGACCAGTAGGTAGTCCAGTATCTTGAGTAGGAGTTCAGACTCAATGTCTGAAAAATAAGGCCATCATTACACCTGGTCCTTATTTGTATGGCAGTGACCATATCCCACATCAGAGCTGCTCGAAGTCCCGCTGGAATTGCTGCGGCAGACCGCAAAGCTTCTTGGGTCAGCCAGACAAGGTCTCCCTCAGGACCTCACTGTAGCAATGTGGTCCAGGTAAGTGGAGTGACAGGATACACCCTTAATGACACCAGCTCCTCGTAGGGGTAAATGACAAAGGTGAAGAAAAAGGCTCACTATTGAGGCTTCTCTGCTGGGCAGAGGGCCCTGGGCTTGGAGTCAGAACTCCTGGGTTCCAGGCCTACTCCATGGGCTAAGGAGTTCTATTTCCCTCTATAAAATAAGGCTAATATGTCTCACTTGGGTTCTGATGGTTAAATGAGATATGTATAATATAAAATGTGCAAGAATTACCTGGTGAATTATGAGTTCAAGTCAAAATGCTCCAATATATCCCTCAAATAACTGCCTGGCCCTCTCCTGCACATTTTTTTCATGCACCTCCAACACAGCACCTGTGTGCCACTCAGTGTGACGCATCTCTAAATCAGAGCTAGGGGTCTGAGGGTCAGCTTGTGTGTCTGTTTCCTGAACGTGGCACAAATTAAATGCTCAGTAAATCATTGAACAGAAGGTTTATGAATTAAAAAGATGTGGGTAGTTGTTTTAGCAGAAACATACCCTTTGAAGAGTGAAGAAATGAGTCAGTATAGTCAAGCTGCTAAATTACTCAAGTAGGCTGAGGCATGAGGAAACAGTTCTAGCTTTAACTAGGTGAGAACTTCCACTTTTAGACTTCAGTTGTGTCAGTGCCTGCAGATGAATAAATTCCCATAGATAATCCTTTGAAAGATGTAGGAAAGAATGAAGCACATAGGAAAACTTATCCATTGTCCAGACCACATGACTTCTGGAATGTTACCATCACACACCAGTCCAGAGGCTTAGAATGCAGGACCGATTCTTTTCAAGACTATTTTTTACTGTAAGAACTTTTTCTTTCTTCTTTGGAACACTCTGGGTAGTGTCTAGTTGTATTTCCCATATGCAAATCCTAGGACCCTACAGATCTTAGTCATTTATTCCTAGCCAAAGCCTCCTGAGTCTCTTGTGCTCAGTTGACAACTTTTAACTGCAATTGAAGGGAACAGTTTCTAAGTCATGTGGAGGAAATGGGCTTTGGAGGCAGACTTAAGTAGCTGTGTGATCCCAGACAGGTGACTTCACCCCAGCACACAGCTCCTCTGACTTACAGGTCAAAGAGCCAACCTCAGAATTCACCCCTTTGGGCCTCATTTTCATCTATAAAGTAATAAAACAACAC
This sequence comes from Anoura caudifer, assembly GCA_004027475.1. Taxonomy (NCBI): domain Eukaryota; kingdom Metazoa; phylum Chordata; class Mammalia; order Chiroptera; family Phyllostomidae; genus Anoura; species Anoura caudifer. The sequence continues at coordinate 508,384 of PVKU01000054.1, read as the reverse complement.
AAAAGGACAAGAACTGTGTATGAAAACCCACCGCATCTGGCATGTGGACGGTATTACTCCTCAGAAATATGCTCTATAAGCACAAGCTGCCACAACATTCTTGGGTTTTCCATGTTATACTGTTCAGTAAAGGCATGCCATTAATGGTTGTGCTGATTTTTATAGTTTTATTCTACCATCTTACGCATTCACAAATCACAGGTCCTAAATTTGATGTAGGAAAAAAAGGTGTGCGATGCTCTGGATAGGAGAACCAGGTCAGCTGCTCTTTTTACCTCTCGTTTGCCTTGTTGCTGGGCACACTGAAGACAGGGTCACTCAGAAAGAGACCCTCAGTGACAAACTGGGACCAGTCTTAATTCCCTGGACACCATCATTTATTTTTGGTAAATGCCATCAATGAACATACAGTATCATTCCCACAGAACAGTCTATAGCATTTAAGTTTAAAAAACAGGTGACAATTAAAAAAAGAATTCACAATTTTTAGATCCTTTAATAATTTAACGTTCTCTGCCCTTAAGGCTGTTAGACCCTTAACAATCAGTATGGATGGTTACGTCCCAGCGGTAATAAAGGGCCTGTTGCATAATGTATGCCAAATACATAGCAAAATTCAGAAATTCCAAGTGCTTCTTCACTGGAACATATTCTGGCTTCTCTCCTTTGTAATAGGGATTTTACTCTCCCTATGATGAATGACTTAAAATATGGTGCTTAAAAATTCGACACCAAGTCAACACAGTGATCAAGACACCATTCAAAAATGCCCTCTGAGCCTCAGGTTCCCCTTCTGTAAAATGAAGGAGTTGGGTTAGTGTTGCAGGCCAGACCACACCACAAACGGGTAAACTGAACTTGCTGCCACAAAGGCCAGCAGTGAGGAGTGTGAGAACAGCTGCAAATGTGAACATGGGAGCCCAGGGCTGGGGGGGGGGGGGGTGGGGGAGGGGACCAGACCAAGTGGTTGGAAAACTAGCCTTCATGGAGTCGTTCTCTGCTCTGAACTGTCAAGTCTCAAAAGTATGTCTTTTGTCTTTTGATTTGATGATTTGGTCTATATGATTGTCTCAATTTATTCCAGTGTATGTACTTACTGTACATTTATGTACAGAATTAAATACCCCATTTATCAATTTACAAACCATAATAAAACCAGTCATTTCCACTCACCAGTAGATCTTGCACTGGGAAAAGAAAACAAACTAATATACAAATTTCAGCAATATTGGCAATTTCATTAAACCCGAATGGAGGCATAATTCATTTTGGAGTTCAATTACATGTTCAAAGAGTTACTCTAATCATAAAGATAACCACTATAATAATCTTTGCAATGCAAAATTATCCCCATTTGTTATTCAACACAAAAATTCAGCTGTAGACCTGACTGCCTCTGGTGAAGGCACTCAGCGAACTCATCACCAGGACATCCTTCAGGATCACCATTTGGATTTCACACAGCAATCATCTCGAAACTTGGGGCCAAAGTAATTAGAAAGCAAGTGAATAGCAGGCAACAAACAGGGACTCCTTAGGCTGCCGGTTTGTAAACTCAGGTGAGAATGCATCTGAGACTCCTCCAGGAGTGGTGCAATGTGAGTTGACAAAATGGAACCTCTTAAATACAAAATTCCAATGATCAAAAACAAACCAAGAGTCAAGCATAAGCTACGTTACTTTCTCTCTGAGCAGGAGAATGTCTCTCATGAGGAGGTAAAGGGTAACCCCTGTCCCATCTGCTGGGGACAGCGCTAAAAGAAGAAAGCAGCCATCACCAAGGACCCCACCAGCCTAGCCAGTGATCCCTTCCAGGAGGCAGGACTCAGTCCTTCACCATGCCAGGAAAGACAGGGATCCCCCACCCGACCTCGGCACACAGGTCATCTTGACATGAACCTGCTGAAAGCAACTTTTTCTTGACCAAAGCATCTGATCTCACAAACCAGGTCCTAGCTTGGTGCTTGTTTCTTTCCCCTTCACCACATGATTCAGACCCAGTGTAACCATCACAAGAATATGCCATGGACTCGAAGCACTGTGCTCTTGTCTGTTACACAAACTATCAAGATGATATTCTTGATTCATTCTGTCCAGTGATTGTGGTTATCTGAGGGGGGCTTCTCAACACCTCATTGTTTTATACCAAATGTTGGTATGTGTCAAGATAGGCATCAGCAGTGGGAACTTTTCTTGCTTTTAAACATTTAAAAACAAAAGGGTTTTCAATCTATAGGCCAGTCCCTATGCATCCCCTCCTGGGGACCAAGGCATATAAATACACGCAACTATAAAACATTCCCTAAAAAATGAGAGATCCTCCTGAAATCACTATCTCCCCAACATCCTGTGAAATCATCAGAGCAGTGAAGACCCACCAGAAAAGACAAAAAAGACAGAAATAGAGCTCGAAACACTGAACATGATTTCCTAACGATCCCTCTCGCAGTCCTGCAGTCTCTTCCTCCTCCTTGCTCCGCTCCTCCCTCTGGATCCTGGCACACAGCTCCCCTGACTTACAGGTCCAAGTCAGCCTCTAAGAATTCAGTGCTAACTGCAACAGCTGTTCGCGTGGGAGCACCTGCCAGTAACTGCAAATAGCCTTGGGGCTGGCGGGGAAACTGAGTCCACCATGCCCACTCCAGGGTCTGCATCTACGATTCCCCCTTCCCAGAGGGTCATCTGGAAATGCTGTTTGGGAAGCAGAACAAGAATGCTGAAATACATGACTTGGGGAATAAGTCCACACAGAAAAATAAAACATGGCCAAGATCTGTGTAGTGCTGACGCCCTCAGATGACAGACTCCAGGAAGGAAGAGCATGAAACATGAGTGGTGGTCCTCACTGCAGGGAGGGCATCCTGATGCTCCAGGGGGCCAAGAACCCTAGGGTCCTCTGAGGGTTGTACACTGTCCCCTCGGCTGGGCTTACATTCACTGGTTGTCAGAAGTTTCTGGTACTGCTTGGGACTGGGGTGGAGGGAGTTGCAGAACGGCCCCCCCATCCTCTAGGCTCTACACATCATAGCGGTTCAAACTGTACGAGTTTGGGTAGCTCTGCCGGCTGTACTGGAAGTGGTCTGTTAAAATGTTGTTGCGGCCGTATTGATAGTCTCCATGCTGGGGGAAGAGGGTGCCATTGTGGGGCTTCTTCAGCGGGCTCCGGTGGTGCTCCTTACTGCTCAGGTCCCCCGTCGTGATGGGGAGGAGGTGCTTCTGTGCTTGCTGATTCGCATCGTACTTGGTCTGTGGGGTCAAGAGAGCAGTGAGACACTTGGCTCTTTCCCCGGGACATGCACATGAGACAAAGAGGAGCTCAAGATTCACAGCCAAGCAGCCCTTCAAGGCCAAGTTAAGTGTTGACCCAAACAGGGCTAGACATGGACAGTGAATAGTTATTGCACTGCCGCTCCCTGTTGGCCATTCTCTGCCCTACAGGGGCCTAAAAAGGGCCTATGTCAGGAGAGAGTAAAATCCCAACAAAGCTTCAGTAGATCCAAGAGCCATGGCTGGAGCGAGGCAAAGGCCAGAGTCATCCATGTGGGAAAAGGCCAGGATGGGAGGGGCTGTACCAAGACCATAAACCAGTCTGACAAAGGTGGGAGCTAGAACCTGGACATCTTAGCTTCTGGTGAGGCCCCTTCTTTTCCCCCCTCCACCATCTTTTGGTGCCTCCCTGGGTACTGAAGGGACAGACAGCCTCCTCCACCTGACTCACCTTGTTGTACAGGAAGACCCCCAGGATGGCTGTCATCATGCCCAGGACATTGGTGCTGGTGACCGGGTTCCGCAGCATGATCAGGGACACTGTGATGACCATGATTCTCTTGGTGGCGTTGGCAACTGAGTAGCTCAAAGGGCTTATGAGGTTGAGGATGCTGAAGGCAATGACGTTCTGGGCAAAGTTACAGAAGCCACTGACAGCCAGAAGCAGGAGCGTCCAGGGCCACTGGGACACATAGGTCTACAGACGGGAGCAAGACAGCACTGTGGTCACATGCCTGTCCTGGCAGAGGTTGGGGGTGCAGAGTGGCGTATCGGGATCATTCACTGGGGGCAGACCCAGGTGGATTCTAGTGTGATACACAGCCTCTAACCCTCATGACACTGCATGCCACAACAGTTGTCACCATCACTACCACCACCATCTTAAATGTCACCACCATCCTCATTACTGTCATCGACACTACCATCACCACCTCCCCTATCTGCCAAGAAAGTGGAGGCTTGGAGAGGGGAAGTCAGGTGTCCAAAGGGCACAGAGCATGGTGTGAACCAAAGCCATCATTGTCCCTGTACAGTGAGGGCCAGGGCTCTGGGGTGAGCAGAGGAAGGTCTGCTTACTGGACATGGTCTCAGTCCAATTGGGCTCCTGTAACAGACACCACAGGCTGGTAGCTTATAAACAACAGGTATTTATTTAATCCTGGAGGCTGGAAGTCTAAGATCAAGGAGATTCCATGTCTGGCATGGGCTTCTGGGTTCATAAGTGGGGTTTCCTTGAGGTGTTCTCAAGTTGTAGAATAGGCAAGGGCACTCTGAGGCCCCTTTAGGGCACTGATCTCACTGATGAGGGCTCCACTGTTCCCATGATCTAGTCACCTCCCAAAGGCCCCACCCCCTAATACCATCCCGCTCGGGGTCGGGTTTCAACATGTGGATTCTGGGGGGACACCAATATTCAGACCATAGCAACGATGATGCATTCTACAATGCACCCTGGTCCTGGGAAGGCTGCCCGAGTGTAAGAAGAACCTGGTGGGCGGGGGGAAGTCAGAGGCCCTGGGCTTGCCCCGTCACTGGAAGCCCCAGGCAGCTGCCTGACTTCTCTGGTGGCAGTTTCTTGTATCTGCAACAGGGGAGGATACCCACTGAGCCTGCACAATACCACCGCCATGGGGATTGAGTGTGGTCACGGCTCCCAAAGTGGTACAAAACAATTCCAAGTGACACAAACTTGAGGAGAAGGTGATGCATCATCAAAACTACAGTTAACATCTGACCTTCACTTGAATGACACATGCAGATCAGGGAGGCCCAGAAGTCAATAACCCACAACTAGCAGACGTGTATGTGTATCACAGAACCCACTCTAAAGAACCCGGCAGACCCTCAGACAGCAGAAAGGGGAGAACTAGGTAGGCCCTGCTGTGGCCAGGCGGTGGGAGACACCCAGTCCCGGATATTTATGGGTTTGTATCTATTCAGGGCTGGATGCCAAAAAGCATACAGCACGGCCTCCACACTTCCCCACCCTCTACAGTCCCTCCTCAGCACCAGTCCTCTGGACTGAGGAACCATGAGGCTGTACAGGCAGGGCTGCCAGGCCAGTGAACAATCTCTGGAGATGGCACACCAGCCATGGACAGCCCAGGCTGTGGCCCAGACAGCAGTGCTGGGACAGCGCTGTGTACCAGTGCTCCAAGGGCAGAGCAGTCTCCAGATCCAGCGAGGCTCCATAGGCAGCAAAGCCACAGCTGCTTGGTGGCAGCTACTCTCTGCAGGCCAATTCCCTGGCCACACTGTCCTTGGCTGTGGGAGGACACAGCTGGCTCCCCCAGGACAGTGGACCTGCCAGGATGGGAGCTGGAGCAATCTTAGAATGGCTGCTTGATTCCATCTCTACTACCTTGAGAGGGAGGGATCACATGGTCTTCTCAAAGGTGAGCAAAACACACTTAGATGACTTGTAGAAGGTCACGCCGACATTTGCTCCGAGTTAGGGTGATACTCCTGTAAGGCCCTGTATAGTACTGTGTGCTCCTAGGGCTGCTGTTAGAATGCACAGGGTGATCATGAGAAGAAAACTAAAAAATGTCCTCAATACAAGAGAAAGCAAGAAAAGAGATCAGAGCAAAGCCTATACATGCGTGTTTGTGCGTATGTACACAGAGAGACACCAAGGAGCTGTAACACAGGACAGGGGAAGAGAACAGACCCTCAGCCTACCGACAACATGATGCAGCCAATGAAAGGAACGAGAGAGGCCTGCAAATGTCAATGTGGAGTGGTCCCTGGGACATGCTACTTTCTTAAATATCTAAAAAGTCACTTTCTGTGCAAAGAGGAGGGACGTTACGAATATACCTTTGAATAAACCTTGTCACATCATTTGGCTTTGGAAATACAAAGATCTGACATATTCAGTGGGGGCGGAAGGAAGTAATGCCTAAAAACTGAAAAGAAACCCAAATACACAAGTTGCTGACACAGGCACATTACAAAGACAGCTCTTAGAACGCAGTATCTCAACTGTATAGCAAGTCCTCAATGTCACTGACAGGTCCGGAGACTTTTAAGTGAAAAGACGTATTAATGAGAGTTAAGCTGTAACAGCAGCAACACTGTAACAAAATGACATTATCCAAAGACCTGCTGTACACTTTTCATGGAACATGTTCTAAGAACAAGCAGAGCTGCACAGAAATCTTAAAACTTTTCTCACTGCCCCTGGAGATTCTCACTCTGAAATGATTACATGTGTGTACAGTAGAATCATGTATGTGAATAACTGGAGTAGGGTAAGCCAGTAGAAAATGGTGCAAGGAACCAAGCATTTTAGAAAAAATACAAATAAAAAAATTCAAAGCAGTAATAAATTCTGTGATGTTAAATGTGAATTGGAAAGTTGGTATGAACTTTCCCTTCTGCCCCCAAATGGTTTTTTCCTGAGTGTTTCGCTGCAAAGGCTTAAAAGCAATGACAGCCCAACAGCAGGGCGCACGCATGGCACCTGAGGGGTGTTACTAAGCACTGTTCTCTGCTAAAAGCAGCCTGGGTCCCTGAGGGGCGGCCGACGGCAGGCCTGGGGCAGAGGCGCACAGCTGGAAGAGGAAGTTCTGGTGGACTGAAAGCCACAGACTGACGTGTGCTGTCAGAAGGGCAGGGATCCAACAGGGTGGGCTCCATCGGCCAAGACAGGCTAATTAGAATATGAAAACAATACTGTGTACAACTAACACGACTTCATAATGACACTAAAGCATATAAAAGAACTCTCCTTCACCACCCAAAAAGGGAAAAAACCCTTAACTTACTGGTTAATATTTGCAGTCAACGTGAACTCTTTACTCTGAAAATGGTAACTGAAAGGACGAGAAGAATTGAACTGCCTCTCGTGCACTGTACTTCAAGGTAACAGGCTGATCCTAGTTAATGATGAAAAGTTACTCACAGAGAAATCACAGCCAATCAATGTGGAAGGGAAGTTAGAACACAGAGCCCCAGTTTCTTATCTGGTAACGGGAGATAATTTCCACTGCATCCACATGTGGTGCTAAGGTTTAAAGACCAATGTCAAGAATCCAGTCAGACCTCATTAAGCCCTAGTAACATTTACTTCTTCTCCCTAACTCAGGCCTGGAAGAACCACACACCTCCTCTTCTCACTGTCACCTGCATTAGTTCCTAGGGTACTCTCTGGAGGCTGGCCTGGCACAGGTGGTGGGAAGATGCTATTTCCTGTGCTCAGAGAGCTACAGCTACAACTGGAGTACATGGAAATATGTACAGAAACAACACCAAGAAGGAAATGAGCACAGTTTAAAAAGTCAAAGTGACATCTGAACCAAGTTATCAGGCCCCATGCTGGCAGTTTTTTCCTTTCATGCCACTGATGCAAATGAGACTGCTATTAGCAGCAGGGATCTAGCGTGCTGGAGAAGGAAGTGCAAAGGCAGCCAACCTAACTTCCTAGACTGCACACAGCCTGAGTCATGACAGAGCTGCGTATTCAAAGATCGGGCTGTTGGAGGCCCTAAGTGCCCCAAAGTCAACACAGAGGCGTAAGTCCCTGACAAAGCACCTACTTTGGAACCAGTCAAGAAAAGGGCGTGTTCTCAGTGCTGGCCAACTCACCAGGTCACTGCTGACCAGGAAAGCTGAGAGGTCCACCAGGACCCACGTGGGGATCATAAAGAAGACGGCGTGGCAGCCCAAGATGTTCAGCAGCCGGAGATGGTGGATCCGTGAGTCTCTCAATACCTGAAAAGAGAAAATCTCTTTAAGGGCCAATTTACACTATTAGTGGCAAGGATTCCAGTTACCCAGTTCCAAACACAGTGACTGGACATTAACAGCGACGTCTGACTGTGACTGCCAAACCTGCAAGTGTGCATATGATGCGATATGCAGCTCATTCCTGAAACAAACAGTATTTTACATACGAAAGACCTAGTAAAGAAAACAGACAAAAACCCAGCAACAGTTGATGCTGGTGAAGTTGTAGTCAAGCACTTTGACATCCTCTAAATTAGTATATCACTGTTTCTGCACACAAGTTAAGTATAGCAGGAGCCATAAAGATCTGCTATCTTCTGACTCAAGAACTATAAGCCAATCATAAGGAAGTAACCTGAGAGAAAAACATTGTGAATTATTGAATTACTTACAATGAATAGTTGGAAATAACCTGTATGTGTATTAATTATGGTACCTGACAAGAGTGTGATTGTTACAGAAGAGCCATGATTTTTAATGATGCATGAGCATAAGATGTTTCAACAGTAAATGAACAAAGCAAAATTCTAAAATGTGTGTATGATATTACAACTCGAAAAACTATGCAGAGAATATCCCTAGCATTAATAGTTCTCTTTAGGGGACAGTACTGGGACTTCATGCAACAGGGTGGAAACCCCTGGGCAGGGGGGTAAGTCTCTTTCTTCTTCATCTCTAGCACCTACTATAGTACCTGGCACATAGTAGGCGCTCAATTCTGATATTTTTTTTCATTGAGCTTTTCTCTAGTTTTTTCACAATGAGCATTTGCTAACTGTATAATTAAAAAACAACAACAACAACAATCTCTTGGCGTGTTCTTTCTCACACCTGTACCTTTCCCCACCCCACCCAGGGGCCCTTGCACACATGTGCTCTGTCTCCCCCACCCTCTCTTTCTTTTGGGGCACACCCCTCTTTCTTCCCTCATGGCAAGCACCTTTGCTCTCCCTCTCTCCTAAGCTCTAAGGGCCCTGCTTTTGCCTCTGTAACTTGTTTCCTGAGCCCATGCAGCCCAGCCAGTTCACTTTTTCTAGCTCTGTGTCTTTCTAAATAAATTTCTCTTGTATTTGAAAATAAATAAATTACTTAAAAAAAAAAAAAAAAAAAAAAAAAACCACCCTAGCTGGTGTGGCTTGCTTGGTTGGGCATTGTCCCTACAAAACAAAAGGTTGAGAGTTTGGCTCCCAGTCAAGGCACATGCCTGGGTTGTGGGTTCAGTTCCCAGTCCAGGCATGTATGAGAGGCCACTCATCAATGTTTCTCTCTCTTTCCTTCTCCCTCCCTTCCCCTCTCTCTAAAAACAAATAAGTAAATTATAAAAACTCCATAATCTCTTTTAAAAAATTAAACAACAAATAAAAAACCAGCAGAATGACAACACAATTTTTTTCACTCCAACACCAAAGAAATCCCTACTTGGCTACATTTTCAAATGCCACCTGCATGCCCCTAAAATACCAAGCGTACTATAGACAGTGCCAAAATACCTTTTTGGAGAAAATATTCTGGAGTGAGAAACACAGTGTGGCAGCAAGAGCACTGATGAGCCCCCACATGTCGAAGGACAACTCAGTGACGGTGGCCAGCAGAACGCCGCTGATGATGGGGATGAGTGACAAATACACCTGTGGAAGGAGAGTGGGAAGGGCTGATAGTGGGCTGGAGTGGGGCTGGGTGGCCCAACAGACATAGCGGGGAAAGCCCCAGCTGCTCTCTCCTCCCTCACCAAAGAGGCAGGATCTGTCCCTTTGGACAAGTGTTAGCTGTGACAGCAACACTCTGGGGGACGGGGGAAAGCAGATGGTTATCAGAGTACCTGGGGTAGGGCTTTGTCACTGTGGGCAGCCCTACTCCTTACACTATCACTCCCATTAACAGCCCCTGCTCAGGGCCGCAAACTGGGGCTGCTCCTCACAGACCTATTTAGCTGCCGCCACCAGCACACCAGGGTTTGAAATCCCGATCTTCCACAAGGCTGGCAAGGTCCCTTTTCCAACATGCATTTACCGCTGGCTGGAACATTCCCCCAAATGCCTTCTCTAGCTGGAGAGCTCCTCCCCGTCAGGCCTCAGTTCACACAACATTCAAGAGGAGAACTTTCCGCACTCACCTACCTGCACCCTCTACCCTGTCAGGTTCCTCTGCTGGGTGTTGCTGGGCACAGAGATCTCTGCTATTATAAGTCTATGATACATGGTCTGTGTCCTCCACTCCTTTAGGGCAGGTTCTTGTTCACTGCTCTACCCTGGCACCCAGCACACACCAGGCCCCTAGTAACTGCTGGCTGAATGAATAGGAGGCCTTCCACAAGGTCCAAGCTTTCCAGGGCCTAGTGCACGGAATGGCCCTGAGCTCTGCTGGCTCAACGGCTTCCAATTTCTGGAGAAATGGAATCCATTCCTGATGTTTAGTTCTTCTGACTCCCAGCTCATCTCTCGCCTACAAAGAACACACTTAAAGTACTGTGGAGATTTTAGGTCAGGGTGGTGAGGCCCTCCCACCCCTCCCCTAGAGGCAGAGCAAGGCTCTGAATTCCAGCTTCCCACTAATGGCTATGGCCCTCAGTCATGTGACTCCCCCTCACAGTCCAATTTCCTCCCCTGAGATCTGGAATGACCTGCCTTATCTTCCTCATAGGGTGGATCCATACTTATTCCATCGTTATTAGACTCCTGCCTCAGTCATTCCCTACTGTTTCTTCACTGGGTGAAGTTTCCAGCTCCTTGCCCAAACTGGGTCCAATGTCCTATACCATGGGGAAACCTGATAAACATGCTGTGATATCGAGTGATGCAGCTGCACACCTCCCGGGCATCTCCGACTCAGGAGACAAGTCACACCTGACATAACTCTGGAGGCAGGCAGCAGAGCACACCCAGGTTTTACAGGGGAAAAGGCTGAAATAAAAAAATCAGCCAGAGGTGGCCCAGTTTCTATAAGCTGATCCAGGGCACTGCTGCTCTGAGTTACATAAAATACAAGATTCCAGAAACCAACCATGAAGAAAAGAGGAGCTCTGTCCAGCATGAAATGGATTCCAGCTGGGAAAACAGGAGTCCTACTTTCACTTAAAGACATGGGCAAGGCTGTCTCTAGCTAAAGCCACAGCTTCTCTCACCCCAAGCCAGGAAATACCCTGGCTTGGCATATGGAACAGATGCTGGATTGTGCCCAAAGCATCTTCCTTATGCAGTCCTGGATTCTGTGTGTTATTTTAACTTCCATTCTGAATTCTTGGCTGCTCTTATTTCAAAGACATTGATGAATTTTGCCAAAATCAGACTCCTTTGACTTGCATCTCACTTCTGACCCCAGAAATCTCCAAACTAACCATGCTGTTTCTTGCAAAGAAATGAAGCGTCATTCCGGCACAAAGTCAGATATTCTATCCTGGGTCCCACCGGAGGAGAATGAATGCCTGGCTAAGATGGGACCAAGTCATCATATAGCAGATACTCTGGGTAGGGTATCAAAACAAGAAAGAAAATGGGACCAGAGAGAAAGGGCAGCGTCTATAAGACCACATAGGAGAGACAACTAAGGAACACACCCCCCATTCACCACTGCTCCCAGAGTAATTCGAGAAAGTTAGCAGCAAAAGGGCCACCAGAAGCATCTAAGCTAATTTCCTTATTTGCCAGAAAGCCAGGCAGCTTACAGGCCAAGAGTGTGGACCACGTCACCAGCTGGACAACTTCCAGGAAACCCTCGGGAGTCCCCACCTGCCCAGAGCCCTCCTGGGTTACCTTTGTGCTCTGCTTCTCTTTCATGATGATCCGGGACAGGAGGACCACCCAGATGGGCATGGTGGCCTTGACTGCAAAGAGAAGCAGGGGGCGCTAAGGTGGCCGCCCTAGGCCCGGGATCCACCCTTGGAGCCTGTACCCACTCCTCCGAGGGTTGGGACAGCTTGGCAGCCCCTCAAATCTCTTCAGCCCTTTTCTTTCTATAGGGCTCCCCCGTAACCGAACAGTTGTGGTCTGGCCTGCTAGGCTCTCAGTTCCCTTCTCAGCCCCAACCCTCCCTGAGTCACCAGTGCTTGTCTCTCTCCTGCTAACAGCCTTGGCGACTGCTAGCCCAGCGTTCCAGGTGGGACACCACCCCACGACCGGTCGCGGCACCCACCGGTGTGCGCGTAGGACACTGGCACCTTCCAAATGCTAACGTGAGCCGACACGGACGCGAAGTACTTGCCGAAGGCGAGCGGCAGCACGTAGCGTGGGTAGAAGCGCGGCGGCAGCAGCGGCCCGGGCGACGGCTGTGGGCCGGGCCCGGAGCCCGAGACGGGTGGCGCGGGGGGTACGCGCCAAGCGCGCAGCAGCGGTGGAAGTCCCGCGCACAGAGCCAGGATGTGGCATAGCGACACGGTCACGGGGAACGGGAAGGCGCTCAGGATCACCTTGTTGACTACGTTGCCGCCAGCACTCAGCGCGTACCACAGCAGGCAGAGCGCCGCCACCCGTGCGCCCTCACGCGCCCCGCCACCGCCGCCGCCCGCCGCGCCTGAGCCCCCCGCGCCCGGCGCCGCCGCCATCCTACCCCAGTGGCCACCCCTTCCCGCCCCTTCGACGGCCCGACGCGGAGCTGGGGAGGAGACGAGAGGGGTGGGCACACCAGCCAACGCCGCTCCCCATTGGTCGTCTCCTCGCGTCACCGCCGCGCCCGCCAACACGTAGCGAGCGCAGGCCCCGCCTCTCCACGAGTGGGCTTCCGGTGGAGGGCTGGACCTATCCCGGAAGCGGAAGGAGGAGACAAGGGCCAGGAATAGAGCAGGGCCGCAGAGCGGTGAGCTGGCCCTGGAACCGAGTGGAGTAGGTGGGCGCGCGAAAATCTTGCCACGCCGGAGTGCATGAGTCGACCATTTAGCTTGGGGGCCATTCCTCGACATCCGCGCTATACCGGCGTCCTCAACCAGATTCCTGATGGGCGGGCAAGCGGCGGATAACGAGGGTGAAAACCAAATTGTGAAAAGCTATATCCTTTCTGCAAACTAGGGGCGGACTCCCATGGCCGGTCCTTGGGAGCATGTCCTGGGAACTGCCGCGACGTGCTTTGTGCAGTAGGTATGACCCTTTCCATTTCACAGATAGACGAAACCGAAGCCCAGACATGGCAGCCTCCTGGGGCATTGTCTCCATGGCTGTGGGAGAGAAGTGCCGCGCCCCGGCTGCTGATGCCACTGCAGCGGAGGACAAGACAGTGTTTTCAGCAAGATGATCATGCATTACTTAAAGGACTCTCTCATTTGCCCCAAAAGTCATGTATTAACAACTTTAGGGTGGGGGGAAGGGTGTTAAAATTCTTTTATAGTGTCCTTGGCAAACTAGAAAGTGGCAATCCATGCATCTCCAAAATGTTGAAGGGAAACCTTAGCTTAAACTTGGGTTGTCAAAGGTAGTCAATATCTACCCTGGGACTTACTGGATACTCAGGAGAAGTGATCCCTGCAGTGGGACAGGGATCAGAGAGCCCTGTCCCAAAACTCAGGTCTAAGGAGAGGAGATACTGATTGGACACCAACCTGAATCCTGATGTCTCCCAACTGTTAGGACCATCTTTTGTCACAGAGTAATGTCACTTCCTCAGACACCAGCACGGCAGCAGGGCTGGCTACATTAAGGGTGAAAAAACAGGCACAGTGGAACTAAGGAAGTAGTTATTCCACAGCACAAATGGTTCCACTGAGGTGCTTTTTAAAAAAAACCTTTTAGTCTTCACTACTCTGGAATAAGCACTTACATCTCCCGAATGGGGACATGCACATGGGAGTAAAGTGAACCACACAGCTTGTAGATGGCAGGGCTGGAGTTCAACCTGTCCTCAAAGCCACTTCACCCACTGACCTTTGGGGGTGGGTGTGTCCTGCATGAAGGCTATGTCAGATATCACCACTGGCTCTGAAACTATTGTTCTGGACGGACTGAATGTGCCTGGACCTCTGGGTTTGTCCTGTGGGGTTGCCCCTCTTAAAGGGTAGCTGCTTCCTTATCTGTGAAATTTAAGTAGCTGTGTCCAAGATGACCTATTCTGGAGTGAAAAAACTAGAAAACAAAATCACTTATGGTTCCAGGGACAAGGGCGGAGAATTAAATAACTATAGTCAAGGGAGAAAAAAATTTTATTAAAAAAAGAAAAAGGCAGTACCAGCCAGATCGAAGCTCCTGGCCTGTGTGGGGAGTTGGCAGCCTAGGGCCAGGGCCGAGAGGAAAGCAGCTAGATGGCTCTGTGCCGTGCTATATTGCAAAACCCCCCATGCTGTGCTAAAACTGCAAAATTTTAGGGGATAAAAGGTTGCACAGCCTGCTTGGGAGGGCTTCTCTCTTGGGCAGGTGAGCCTGGATTGGCAGGATAACATTCCTTGATGTGGACCCTTGGTCTCTGTCACTCAGCTAGTAGGTGACTTAAGTTGGGAGGCAACATGTGGCTTAAAATGAATGAAAGGTAGGTAGGTGGTAAGTGTTTATGAGGAATGCTAACAGGCTGACTCAGTCACTTTGCCTGCCTACCTCCCTGCAGTGTTGCTGTGGAGCCCAAACTGTGAACACAGGGTCCAGGTTTTTTTGGCTCATCTAGAATCCACAAAAAGCTGATTTGGCTGTAAAGGACCAAATTAGAAATGATTCTCAGACTGGTTTGTGCAAATGATTTTTTTTTTTATTTCCACATTTATATCACAAGGTGTCCACTTACTGGACCATATAGCAAAGTTGCTCCCTTCTGCATCCTGAGAACACAGAAGTCTAGGTACTGTACATTCACTAAGGCTCCTTGTTTTTGCAAATCGCGTTATGACAATAACCATAAGGCAAACGAATCTAAAGGAATGGTCATGAGTGTTTCCAGCGCACAGACAGGTCTCCTTGCCAACAGTACAGCTTTACACACCAGTAGCACCCGTGGGAACTTTGTGTTTTGGGGATGGGACCCTAGAAAGGTGGAGTTTTCTAGATATGTGCAGGAAAGGGAAAATGAAAAGAAAGGAAAATTATTTGGCTGGTGGTAAGATGGAAGAGGAAGATAAAATAAACTCTAGAAAACTCAAACTTTTGCAGCATTTCTTTAAAAACTGGGTTTGAACTGAAAACAGGTACTAATGTGTGGATGCCCATGGAGTGTGGGTCAAACTGACCAGCCAGGAGGTCCGCCTGATGCCAGCAGCTCACCACATCCGAGAAGCTTCTGACACCAGGACGGAAACACTAGCCAGGTGAAGTGCAGAGGCTGAAACAAACATTGACTGCCCACTACCTCAGACACTCAGGGCCAAATCAGAGAACAGAAAATGCAGATAGATGAGATGCATGCCTCTGTTGCTGTTTTAAAGGTAATGTCTCCCACAGGTTTTCTGTGCCTGCCTACAACTGAGGTCCCAGCTCATGGGTGCTGGGACGTGTCTGCACCTCTTCTGGGGTGGGGGACTGACACTTTTTATAGCTGGTTTGCTATAGAGTTCTGAACTCACTTTGCCGGCCTTCCTTCCATGTGGTCCTTCCTTTGTAATATTGTTAGTAAACTGGTAGCAGCATTTCACAAAAGAAGGAAAATTTTGAGGGAAGAGCTGGAAGAAACCTCTAGACCCCTGCCCCTACCTTCTGCCTCAGCTGGGCTCCAAACCAGTGGAGGCTTCCAGGCCCGGCCACCCTCCTGCTAACTGCAAGGTGGGAATGCACTTAGAGGCTGTGGGGCCAGTCAGTCTAAGCAGACATAAGGCAGAATGTTCAACCGCCCGTCGTCACCGTGCGGATCAAGTGATATGCACTGCGTCCAGTCATACCAGTTACCCTGTGTGTCCTGACACCCGTTCACCCCTGGCCATTGGTGGGCCTGGATTCTGTCCAGATCGTCCTGTGTGACCTGGCGGCTCAGCCCTGGGAGGTCAGTGGGCGAGCCTGGAGGCAGTAGCACATGTGGCGTCCTGGCCCCATGCCGGGTGCTCTCCTCCTGCTTCAGGTACTCAGACATGAAGTGGTGGGCCCCAGGGGTCTGCGCGCCTGATGAAGAGAGCAGGCTGCTCTGTCGGCTTAGGTAGGACTGAATGATCTCATTGCGTGACAGCTCCTTCCAGTTCGTCTGCTCGAAGGGACTTTGGAGGCTGGCCTTGGCCTCAGATTTGTCCAGCTCTGTCCTGGGCTGCTCTGTGTGCACAGGGCTATCAGCCCGCACTGGCTCTTTCTGGGTCAGAGGTCTGATCTGTCTTGTCATGGGGTCAAAGGTGAGCTTCCGCTCTTTTAACCGGACAGGCTTGACGCCTGCCTCAGCCACCTGGCCGTCCAAATTCACCGTATAGTCACGAGGCCGGTACCTCTTCTTCTTTTTGCTGTCCGAGCCACCAGGGGAGGCTGCATCACTGTCTGCCCTGGAGAAGTCCGGGGAAAAGCCAGCCCGGGGCAGGATGGGCTCAGGCGGTGGCAGCCCTGCCTTACAGCCTGGCCCAGACAGCCGCTGGTGTCCCTCAGGCTGCTCCAGCCAGTGCACAGGGCTCTCAGCAGCACTGGGCAACAGCTCAAGCCGCCGCACAGGGGGCGTGGATGGCTGGGCCAGTGGCAGCGGTGACGGCACCTGCGTGACATCTAGCGACTGGGGCCGAGGCAAGGGGCTGGGCACAGAGCCCTTGGGTGTGTATGGGCTCCGCTGGCGGGCAAAGGAGCCCTCATGCCGTGAGTTCCGAGGACTGAAGGAGCAACGAGGCGGTCCCTTGGGGTGGGGGGGTCCAGGGGTTTCGTCTGCCCTGTCCAGCTGCTGCACCACTGCAGCCTTGCTCTGTAAGCAGGGCCCAGGGGGCTTGCCCAGTCCTGGGGAGCTGGTATGCGGCCTCACAGCATTGATGGGGATCTTGCCGCTGTGCTTGTCATTTTCACCCTGCTCCAGGCGGCTACTCTCGGGGCCCATGTGCCTGCCGCTGTCCAGGGCACCCAGGAAGCTCTCAGGGCTTCCACCTATCCCATTGGTAGGGAGAGGTGATGAGTTGGGGACCAGGGAGTCATGGCTTGCTTTGGAGACCTTAGGAGGTGGCCCAGGGTGGCCAAGGTCACGCTGATCCCCCCGGCGCTTGCGACTGCCCAGCCTGTCCAGCCGCTGCCCCGGTAGTCTCTGGATGTCGTTCCGGTTCTTCAGGTCATGGATGCTCTTGGGTGCACCCGCCACCCCCACCTCTGGCCGGCAGTTGTGGGCACCCCCATTAGCAGAGCCAGGGGCACCTGCCAGCCCCCGCAGCGCCGCCTCATTCTGGTGCACAGGCTCGATGAGCTTCTGCCAGCTCCGCAGCAGCTTCTTGGCCCGCTTGGCAAGCTCCTCATTCTTGGTCTTTTTGCGGACATCGTTGATGAGCTTCCCAAGTCGCGTCTCCTACAACCAGAGAGAGACCATGACACCGTGATCCCTAAACTACTGGCTTCCCAGACACAAAACTCACAGGAAAATTGGGTCCTTTTCGACATCTAAATTCTCAAATCTAGTCCTCAGACCCTAGCATCGCAGGCCAAAGGCAGCATTCTTAGAAGCACCATCCTGTAGGCTGCTGGCTCTAAGGCCACTACAAGGCCACTTTGTTATGTAAGTTTTCAGGGTAAGAGCACATTGTGGCAAAGGCAACAGCAAACAACGAGCCCAGGGCCTGTGTTACCCACTGCAGCCCCCACCCCCCCGCCCCTCTCACCTCTGAGTACACAGGGCATCCTGTGGAGGATGGAGCCCCAGCTCTGGGACTGACTACCCACCCCCAGGTTCTTGCAGTGCCGGTGGAAAGATGGTATTCTTGAGCTTGTTCTGCAGACTGGGGACACTCACCTCTAGTGCCTCTTTGGTAATGGGGTATTTCTCCAGGCTGGAGATGACTTCCAGCACCGCCGCCATGTTCCGGATCTGCAAGACAAGAGCCATTCATCACATCCCTGCCCTTCTAGTCCACTCCACCTCTCCCACACCAAGAGCCGGTGGAGCTGGCATCACTGAAGCCCTGTCCCCCCACCTGCTCCCCGGCCAACACGGCACTCACTCTCCCATCCACATACATGCCCACACGCCCAAGTGGCTATTACACAACTGAAACTCATTTATGAAACAAGATCTGCCCTTGACCCAGGAAATACACTCTACTCTGCCATCTGATGGGGTAGAAGGCTAAAGTGTTTATTAAATAAAATGCACCAAGCTTAAAAGATCTATACATAATAATCCAACAGATCTGGGTGTATTACCAAGACCTTTAGAGTTCATCCAAAGACATCATAAAAAGAGCAGGAAGTCATAAGGTGGGAGAAGACAGATGCCACAGGGCCCCAGGGATCCAAATCTGGACCATACAGAGACCCTGGGCAAAATGCAGGAGGTTGTAGTACCAGGCCTCAAGTCTAGTAATCAGGAAGTGCAGGCTGAACCCTTAAGTGGACATAGTGTACACGTCCACCTGGCAGAAATAGTACCCAGGAATTCTTGGAACACCTGACTGGGGAGCAATGGGCTTTGTCCAGTACAAATATGTGTGTGCATCTTAGGACCAAGCAATTAAGTCCCTTTATGATGTCTGCAGCAAGCCAGACCCTGCTCTACGAATACCTGTTGCTACCTTGTTTAGTGGTCACATCAATCCCAGGGTAGGTACTAGTATTATTCCATTTTACAGGTAAGAGATAACACAGAAAGTTCAAACGTTATGTTCAAATGTTATGATTACACCATTGTCCTTTAGGAATTGAAGGAACAGAGTGAGAAATTCAAGAGCCACAGAAATAAGTAAACCATAACTTTTGTGCACCAAGATGGAGCTCAAACCATGGGGAGGGAAGCATGACATGAAATGTATACGGCCAATTCCACTCACACCAAGCACTGCAGCATATTCAAAATGAACCACAGACCTGAATGAAAGAGGAAACTCTCATGCTTCTAGAAGAAACAAGAGAAGATCGTTGCTACCTTCAGGTAAACAAAGAAAGCACTAACAAGCCAAGAAAAAATATGGACAAACTGGAAACTGGCTTCATCAAAATTAAGAACTCTGGCTTAATAAAAGACACTGCTGATGAAGAGGCAAGCCTTAGCCTGGGAGTATAGGTTGACAAAACACTCCCTCTGAAGCATTTGGATACAGGGTAAGTAAAGAACTCCTACCCTGACTGGTGTGGCTCACTAGGTTGGGCATCAGCCCACAAACTGAAAAGGTGCCAGTTCAATTCCTGGTCAGGGGCATGCAAGAGGCAACCAAGTGATGTTTCTCTCACACATAGATATTTCTCTCCCTCTCTTTCTCTCTCCCTTCCCCTCACTCTAAAATTAAATAAATAAAACCTCCTGTAGTCCCACAAATCCAGCAGCTACAGATTTCCAGTAGGCGGGTTTCCAGTGGGCAGGCTGGCTGGAAGGGGGAGCTCACACCCAGAATAAGCCCCCTATCCCCTCTAAAATCACACAGTGAGCATATCACCCCCCTACACACACACTATAGAGCAGAGTTATGTGGGCATGATACAGTATGGAAGTGTACACCTATCACCCAGTCACTGCAGCATCTCCTTGTAGCTTTCCCAGAAATATTCTTCACACCCACAAGCCTTATCGCATATTTTAAAAAACAACACATGGTTTTATGCCTTGTTTTTTCTAATATCTGAAACATCCAGCAGCACAGACCTCACCTTTTGCTCAGCCTTCTAGTGACGGAAGGCCCCACTGAGCAGGGCCTGTTGGGGGACACTTTGGTGTTTCCACTGGCCATTACAGACAAAACCACAATCACCACTCTGACCAGACATGACTGTGGACTAACAAACAGGCAGCCAGTGGAGCTGTGGACTCCAAGGCCATGAACTACTGTAATTAGACCCCAGGAAGCCTTGCCAGCACCATGGCGTACCAGTTTCCTCTTGCTGCCAAAGTGTTCATACATGATCACAAACTGAGCGGCTTAAACACAATGCATGGATCATCCCAGGTTCTGGAGGTTAGGAGTGCGCTAGGGTCTGCCTGGGCTGTGACCCATGTGTTAGTAGGCTGTGCTCCATCTGGTGGGCTCTCAAGGACCTGTTTCCTGCTCCTTAAGGTGCTGGCAGAATTCAGTTCCTCAGGACTGCAGACCTGAAGTCCCTATTCTCTTTGTGAGTTATCTGAAGGCCATTCCCAGCTTCTGGAAGGCATGGCATTCCCTGGGATCGCTGTCCCCACCCCACCCACACTCAAAGTCAGCAATGTGTGGAGCCCTCACATCTCACCTCTGACCAGCTGGGAAATGGTCTCTGCTTGCAAAGATTCCATTAGGCTGGGCCTGCCAGGACAATCCAGGTCTACACCCTTAGTTACAAAAGTCCCTTCTGCATGTGCCCAAGTTCTGGGGACTAGAACGTGGACATCCTTGGGGACTGTTAGACTCTGCTGGCCTTGTGTATTCCCAGGTAAGAAAATTGTGTATTTTCTTACCTGCCCCCTTTCCAGCTGAAGGCAGCACAGTGACCACAGAGCAACGACAGTGGCCCTTACTGTGCCTGAAGAGCTCTCGCAACGCTGCCCCCCTGCCAGGGGCCAACTTGCACCCTAGTAACAATGGCCTTGTCTCATGATGTTTTCGTTTGGGCATGTGGCCATGAACACATCCAGCTGGCTCTAAAAAGCTACTCCAAGGTGCACTGAGGGAGTAGGTATGAGAGGAGATACAATTGACACCCTACACACCACTAATGTGCCGTGAGCAGGGATGCAGTGCCAGAGGAGACTGCGGTGAGGCCAGTCCCACAGGGAGAGCAAGGCCACCAGCTCCGTTTCTGGCCCTGGATTTGGCCCCAAAAGGGTCCTGGGCTTGCCACATGCCCTGTCTCTACCTTGGTGACCTCACCCTGGCATATTTAGAGCTCTGGGTCCCCACACATTCCTGAACCAGCAGTCCCCACAGAGCAGGCCCAGCAGCACAGAGTGTCCTTGTCCTTGGTCAGATGCTCTCCCACTGCCAGGCAGGAGGGGGAGGCAGAACACCTGGGCAGCCTAGGGCTGGCAGCCAGCTGGTGCTGCAGACACTTCACAGCCAGGACCCTCTTTAGAAGCTGCACAGGAGCTGAGAAGGCACAGGTCTGTGGGCCCTGCCATAACTCAGGTGGTGTGCAGGGAGGCCCTCAGCCTTGTGAAAAATGCTGCCCTCTGTCTCCCACCTTCTGCTCCCACTGCATGGAAGTTCAGGAGTCTGGCCCCAATCCCTGGCCCTTACCACACCAGACAGACAGGAAAACTTGGGGGGATCTATACAGCGTCAGACCAGGCTTCTGGCCTCAGAACCAGTAGGCAGTATCTCACCCTGGCCAGCCTGTTGGCAGGCAGTGGCCCTGACCCTGGTCACAAGGCTCCTCAACCTGCCCTACCAATCTACACACCCATTCACTCAGGAGTAGCAGGCCTCCCACTCTGGATGAAAGAGCCCATGGGCAGCATAGATGCAGAGATGCCAAGGTGACACAGCCAAGGGGAGGCTCCCATCCAGGCTCCATGACTGTAAAGCCCAGCACGGGTCCTCAGGGCAAGGAGATGGGTATCAGCTACAAGACAGGCGAGGCATGTGTACAGCAAGGGCATCATTTGAGCGGAGTCTCCTAGCATGGACAATAGAGGTCCCACGGCCCTGGGAGATGGGGAGATGGTGAGATGGCAAGAAAGCCCTAGAGAGGGGAGAGGGGACCAGAATGAAGATAGTAGCATGAGCAAGGATGCCAGGAGAACACAACCTGCCTTCTACAAACTCTGGCCCCAGTGGGAGCTGATGGCTGCCACCACCCCAGCAGACCGACGTACCTGTCTGTATGAAATACATGTTCTCACCACCACAGCGCACACGCTGCTCCATCCTGCAGGCCGAGGTGAGGGCCCCATGCAGCCTCCTGCCATCAGAAACAGCCCAGCACATCCATGACCCCCCCACCCCCACCCCGTCTGTCTCCTTTGGGATTCTTCCCAGTAAAAAACACCTCAAAACCACCTGCCAAGCGGCTTTCCCAAAAGAGGCAGAATCCACACACACCAGCCTTTCATTTCCTCATTAGGGCTCCTGCAACAGATGCAGATTAATTTGTATTTCTTGAACAATTAGTGAGCCTAGTATCACCTCCCCTTACTACCAATGATGACTTCCTGTGTGAACTGCTTACCACTCCAGCCCACTCATCCAACCCATTTGTTTTCAGTATTTGACTGGCCTCTTTTTTTTTTTTTTTTAAGATTTTACTTATTTTATCTTTAGAGGAGAAGGGAAAGAGAGAGGGAGAGAAATATCAATGTGTGGTTGCCTCTCATGCGTCCCCTGCCAGGAACTGGCCTGCAACTCAGGCATGTGCCCTGACTGGAAATCAAACTGCGATCTTTTTGTTGACAGGCCCGCGCTCAATCCACTGAGTTACACCAGCCAGGGCTGACTGGCCTCTTTATTGGAAATAAATATTGCCCAGCCATGGAGCCCACAGAGGGGCAGCATTTGCCCCGCATACATGTATACCTAAATGTCCTCAGGGGAGGTACAAGATGGGACAAAGCTACTCCAGAATGGCAGCAGGCAATGGAGAACACTGAGAGGACCCTAAGGCATCCACTGCAAAGGCAGGGCAGGAAGTCACCTCAGGTGTGACACAGGTGTCTAATGACTACTGGTGGGACTGACTCCATAACCACCTTGCTGATGGTTCTTATTCTGAAGACTCACGGGGCACAATCACGTGCACTCAGTCAGACAGCTGGAACGTGGGCATCCATTTCGGGCAGCTGGTGTCTCCAACATCACACTCGCAGGCACCCCCTGGCAAGAAGTAGAGAAAGAGCCCCCCTGGCAAGAGGAGAGAAAGAACCCTCACTAAGCACATCCTCATTAGGGGCCAGAAACGGGATGTTCTTCACTGCTGACCCAGTTCCCAGTGCTCTTAAGGGGTCTTCTCACCATGTGAAAACCAAGAGTAGGCAACTAAAGAAGTAAGACAGCCCTTGCTCTCAGAAAGCTCCATAGTCCCTAAGTCACTAACCCAGCCAGCCTAGCTGGGGACGGCTGCTGCTTGACTCTCAGGGAGCAGGAAGAATGGGGTTGGACATACATAGGCAACAGCCCCAGGGAGGGGACGGCACCTCTCAGAAGCAGTCTAGGAAAGAGTATGGACCATGGCAGTGCAGGCTGCCACCATTCCTGCTCAGGTGATGTCCCTATCCTCCCACATCCTGGGTCACATGGGAGCAATGACGGAGTCTGTGCAAACTTCCATAACACAGCACGCTCTGAATGAACGCTCAAGGTGCACTGCTCACCCTAATCTTTAATGGCACATTTTAGATTCTTTACTGAAGAAATGAATGCCACCTGGAACTTGGAACAAAAGAACTAGCCTGGGTGTCTGGGATGGGGGCGGGGGGCGGGGTGGGTCAGGGTAGAGGAAATAATGTCAATCTGGTAAGTGGGGTTTTGAGTTGGTATCTACTGATGCCAGGATGGTTACATTATTCTAATTTTATTTGAAATTTACCACGATCTTAAAAAACAACACCACACACACAGGTTATTAAATACACATACTTCCTTACATCTGAATTGGGCACTTCACTAAACCTGGAAGACAAGGCAGCTGTGTGGAGGTGAAGCAAGCGGATATCCGTTTTCCAACTCCTCACAATGGCTCTGTGCTGCACACTTGGTGTGTGTGTGTGGGGAGAAGGCCAAGGGCTGGGTGGCTCCATAGTGAGCCTGTCGCCAGTCCCTTTACCCCTTGGCACATGTTGCCAAAACAGCCTGCACTCCTGGAGTAGAAAAGGGCCTGGGGTCCGGGTCTCCCTGCTAAAGAGCACAGAAGGCCAGAAGCTGGTTGTGCAGGAACTTCACGCAGGAGAGGCCCTCCTGCCCACAGCTGTCACAGGGAGGGCGTGTTTCAGGGTCCGCAAGGACCCTTTTGATGTTATAGCCAAACACAAGACACACCAGAGCTCTTATCCATCTGTGGATGTCATTGCTCTATTTCAAGGGATACATAGGTAAAGCCTAAGCTCTGAATGATTGCCAGCTGGGGGGAATTCCACCCTGATGTGAAATAAGGAACCGAGACACCAAGCTTCAGAGTCTGTGAGGCCCCTGGTTCATGACTCTTCTCCATGCATCAAGGAATCTCACTCCACCAGAAATACCTAACCTCTTGGTAAAGAAGCTGGACATGTGTGGCTATGGTGAAAATGGGGAAACCCTGCACTCCCTGAGGTGTGAGCACCACTGGGTCCGCCTGGACAGACTCTCACAGAACCGTCACTTGTTGGCTTCCTCGGGCCAAAATCGAGCTTTTCATCCTTGAAACCTCACTTTATAGGTAAGGAAACTGAGGGTCCAGGGCTCACCATGCAGCTAGAAGGTGGTGGACTATGGCCTTACATCAGCATCCTACCCACATCCCCTCCTGCCAACCTGCCACAGCAGGGAATCAGATAGCTTACAAAGAGCTCCTGGAAAGCCACACAGGGGTGGCAGCTTCATGCCCAGCAGCATTTTCAGATGGTCTTCAGGCTGCCTTTGCCTTCCTCTCTTAGAGCCAGGGAAACCCACACCCTCCCACCAAAGCAGAGGCTTCAGCCCACCTCCAAGCTTACCCTGAGGCGCAAGCCACTTAGTAAACGATGGTGGCTCTGGAGTGTGCTCTCCTCCTGGCTGTAGATGTTGCACACTGAGGGCAGACTCACCCCACCTCACTGTCTGGCCAGTGCCTGACCACCCCGTGGGCCTGCATCTGTGCAAGGCAGCCCACACCAACTTGTTCAGTGAGCTCAAGGATAGCTAGCTGGTCAGCAGTAAAAACCATTTCAGTTTAAAAATCAACAATGTGGAAGTCATCTTTTTTTCTTCTTTTAAAACGCAGAATGGTCCAGACAACAAGGACAAAAACCACTTAGCTCAAAAGACTTTGGATGTGTTCATCAGCAAGCAAGCTGTCCTTCCAAACCAAAACATGCCACAGATGGCACCCAGACTTTAAGCTTTTCAATGTGCTAAGCATTCTAATGCCTTCCTCAGCTGAGTCACCGTTCCCTGCCAGCCACACAGCAGGTGCCAGTCGTGTCTGCTGAGGGTGTTTGCACAGGGTGAATGAAACAGGGCTTTGCTGGGTGAGTGTGTCTGTGATTTTGTCCCAGCAGCAGCCATTTTCAGCCATGGCAAGTTTTCCTGCTTCTGAAAACTCCACACATGTTCCCTGGCGGATGCTGTCCTGTGACCCAAACTGCCTCGGTCACAATTTGGTGCAAGAGCCCAGCCCATGTCTCATCATGCAGTCTCCCTGAGTGAGGAAAAGAAGTCAGTGCAGCTTGATCCTCCTTCTCAGTTCTGGAAGGTACAGCCTCTTTGGCCCTGCTCTGCCTTGCCTGGTCCCACAGCCAGACAGAAGGAGCAAGGGGAACCTCCCTTGGGCAGATGCCATGCCAGTGCTCTGTCTGGCAAAGGCACCATCCACCACCAGGATGCCATGGAAGCCTCACAGCCACAGGAACAGAGTCTCTGGCAGAGGAAGAATGATACTGGGGTGCAGGGTAGGGAGTTTTTCTCAGGTGCAGCAGCCAAGCTCACTGCTTGCAAAAGCACAGAAGCACTTCCTCATCAATGGGGCCCATCTGCTCCTCAGGAGTGCCCACAACTGGAGCATATCCACCACCTGCATGGCCTGCCTGTCCACAGAGCACCCACAGCCGGAGCATGAAATTGCAGCTGTGACTGGGCCCAGGGGATGGCAACTCCCGCCTCGCCCAGGCAACAGATAGAGCATGGAGGAGTGGGCAGGGGAGGCACTACTCCTCTCTGCAGCCCCAGTCCCTAAGCTGTCCCTCTCTCCTTTATATCCCAGCAGCTCTTTCCAACAAAACTGTGAACTTAAACTCTCCTGACCCCTGAATTAGGTCAACAGAAAGTACAACTGACGTTTTTGAGAGCTCTCAACATGTCATCTGTGAACTGGTTCATTCCTACACTGACACAACTGGAAAGTCTGAAAGCCAAGCAGAGCATTTACGTCTGCCAGACGCACTCAGAGAGGGGCCCAGCTGGCAGCATACCTGATGACAGCACACCAGGGAGGGTTTCTCTCTCCCAGCCCCGCTCCTCTAGGAGTGGCCAGCCAGTAGGAATGCCAGCTGTGCCAGACAGAATGATGAGATGCTGATGGGAGGGGCATGCAAGTGCTCAGTCCACAAGCACATGAAAATGGGCTCTCCAAAACAAGAATGAGCCAGCCTTTTAGAAACTGATGGGGGCTAACCTCCATGAGACTGTTAAGTAAAGCAGCAAGGTGAAAACAGTGCACTCCAGTGCTGCCAACTGAAAATGCCTGGCCGTGGTGCTGGGCAGAGATGCAGCGGAGCCCAACTCTCATGTAAGCAAAATCAGCCACCAAACTGAGCCCCTTCTCCATGTTCTGGGAAGCCCAAGCAGAAAGTTGGGAAAAGCTCAGATCATGTCTATAGGCTCTGAATGGTGCACTAACCTGCTGCCCTTGGCGACTCTGTACCCTCAGAGACCAGGCCAGGCATGCCTGGCACACTCACCACCAAGCCATTCCATGGCCCTAGTGCAGTGCCAGGAGGCCACCCCTCCTGCCTACCTGCTACCCCACAGTCCTGGCTATGTGTGGGGATGGAGTAATGGCAGTGGCAGAAGGACTTTCTCAGTGGTCATTCCTGCAACAGAGGCCACACTGGAGAGAACCATGGACACCATCCCCATGGAACAGGAGGGTGAGCCTGGGCATTCTATGTCAGACATCACATAAGGATGGACACAGACCCTACAACCTAGCAATTCCACTCTAGGGCACGCACTAACAGAAACAAGAGTATCAAGAATGGTGGGGGCAGCCATATTCAGAACAGCCCCAAGTGAAAAACACCTGCATGGCTGATGTGTAGGTGGTAACTAGATCACAGGTTAGCCATTCAACACAGAATGAAGGAACCACCACTAAACGCAAAGATAAATTTCAAAACTGTCAGATAGTGAAAAGCCAGAGACGCAAGAATACATTCTATAGTGGAGTGCAACACTTCTCGATGGTGACAGAGTCAGGGAAGTGGGGGATGGGGAATGACCAGGAGACGGAACAAGAATGGCTTCTAGAGAAATCCTCTATTTCTTGACCTGACCGGGGTGGGGTTACCTGGGTGTGTTCACTTCATAAACATTCACTGAAATATGTAACTTATGACTCTAGCACTTTTCTGGATGTATGCTATACTTTAGTAAGAAGCTGATCTTATACAGAGGTCATCCTGCCCTGGAAACAAATGCCAGAGCTGCTGAGGTGGAGAGGAGAAAGAGGCCCTGGTGAATCAGCCCTTCACTCCCCTCCCCCACAGAGACACAGACCCTGAGTCCTATAGAATAAAGCCTGAGACCCATGGCACTGTAAGCCCAGGCTACCTCTAAGACACACGGTGTGCACTACACTTCACAGCTCACAGAGAAACATGTCCACATGCTCCTCCTAATGGGCAAATGATCTAAACAGGTATTCAAATCTTTCTCCAAGGCAGAAACATACATGGCAAACAAACACTTGATGAGATGCTCAACCACATTATAGACATCAGGGATACACAAAATTATTGGGTTGGTCAAAAAGTCTGTTTAGTTTTTCTGTAAAATAAAAGACACATTTTTGATTTGCACCAATAAATTTACTGATTTGGATACTGAGTGTGTTGGTTATCTCCAGCTATTGGTTTCCAGGGGGTAGAGGCCAGGGGTGCTACTAAACATCTTCCATGCATAAGATAGCCGAACAACAAAGAATTATTTGGAAAAAGTACCAAGAAACATCACTAACCACTTTTGACATGTTCTACCATGTGACTAAGAAGGTCACAGCACCTTCTTCCATATACTGCACAAATCTTTTTTTTGCACTTCAGTTGTGTTTTTACCTTTCTTGAAATAATAAAGTATAATAATATGCTGAAAATGTTACTTATTTTCTTCCACCTTCAATATGAAAATGGCTGCACAAAAATTCACCAATTTTTAAGGGTTTTTTTTTTCAATGCACGCTGTAACAGCTGTCACAATACAATCTAACAAAATTGTTTTGAATAAGTTAAAGACTACTAAGTGCTGCTAGAGCCATCATATGGAAAACAAACAAACAAACTTTCTGGCCAACCCAATAAAAAAGACTGACCATACCCAGTGATGGCCAAGACATGGAGCAACTAGAATCCTCATATACTGCTGGGTGGGAGTTTAGGTGGTATAATAACCTCAGAAGATATTTTGGCAGATTCTTAAATCCCATCAAATTGTGAACGGATAAATTGTGGTATACCCATAAAATACTACTCAGCAACAAAAAAAAAAGTAATGAACTACTGATACATACAACATGCATAAATCTCAAAACAGATATGCTGAATGAAAGAAAAGCAAGACCAAAATAAAATTGAAAAAAGAATATATGTATTTTATGATTTCACAAAATTCTACACTAATCAACAGTGAAAGTTCAACAGTTGCCTGGGGACAAGGGTGGGCTGGAAGGAAGAGTACATAGGGGCATGACATATATTTATAAGTCAAACTGTAGCAATTTATACACTTTAAAAATGCACAGTTTACTGTATGTCAATTACATCTCAATAAAGCTGTAAAACTTCTGTGGAGTCAGATGATAGGTCCTAGAAAAAGTAGGAAGGTGGATGGCAAAGAGAAGGAAGGCTCTTTGCTGGAGGTGAGGCATCGGACCCCCAAGGAGACTCGGCCCTTCCTGGGAGTGAAGGGTGGGGCAGGAAATTCCTTTTCCCCTCAGTGAAATGAAGATGACTGGCACGGCTGGGCATCCCAAGGGCATCATAAGGATGAAAGACAACTGTAAAGTGTGTGTAACACACTCCTCATAGCAGATGGGCCTCCAGCAGTCAGCAGTAAACATCAGCTTTTCCCTCTGGGACATTCTGCATGCCCCCAAAACACCTGTGTAGCCGACATCAGGAGATTCACCACAGCTGGAGCTGGGAAACAGTGTCTCATTGGTTGTGAAATATTTATACAAGGCTCACCAATCATCAAGGGCTGAATTTAAGGACATGAGCTCTTTTGCAGGGCTTCATCACATTTCAACTGGAGACTCAGGAGACAGTGCCAACTTCCCATGCTCATAAGGGAAAGGCTAGCGCCCACAAACATCTGCACAAAGTCTGAGGCATAACGGCCATATGAGTGATGGGTACCCATCCTCCTGACACGTAAATAGCTTCAGTGCTTCTTTCCCCTCTGAACTCTGCATGGTTTTCATCAATGGAAATTAAGCTCCTGTGACTGAATTTGTCTCAAGTCCGAACTTTCTCCCCAGACAGCTGAGCTAGACCCTTACTACTCTCAAGTGTGACCTAGGGTTCAGCACACCAGTGTCCTCAGGAACCACTTGGACTCACACAATCTGAGCTCCTGCCCAAATCTCCTGAATCAGAAGCTGTATTTGAACAAGCCTACGAGGAGATTCGCACAGAGAGATAGTGGGCAAAACCACTCTTCCCAAAGCCGTGGGTTCTACTTGGCACCTTGTGCCCAGCCAATTCAGATCCTCCCCAGCAGTAATGCCATGAGCACCACCTTCAGCCTGCTATCCAGAGCACAGGGCCCTTTCTAGGTTGATCTCATCCAACCCCAATGACAATCCTATATCCAGGTGTGTGATGTGCCCAGGCCTGAACATATGTAGGCCAAACAGGTCACCATACTGCCCTGGTGGAGGTGGACTGCAGAGCCCACCCTCACTAGCTATGAGACTCTGCCCATCCTTTGCCATACCAAAAGGCCTCACCCAGAGATGGTGGTGTGACAGGCCCAGATGAATCACCACAGGATGGAAAAAGGACAGTTAATGGCTAGGCTGGTGGATGCTGAACAGTGGCACCTGGCAAATGTAGGTTCCGGGGCTCTCGGCCCCGCACACCTGGCAGTCCCTCCCAGCAGATGTCATTAGCTAATTGTGCCACACACATCCCTTACGAACAGGGGTCTCACCACAGCAAGCCTCACTCGCTTGACACTTGGAGCCTGTCATCACCTGCCATGGTAGCTCTCCTCTTCCAAACCCCAAAGCCAGGGTTTCTAAGGTAATTCTGCTTCGGTTCCAACAAGGACCAGACTGATGACTGTTAAAACACTGGTGATGTTTTTCTAAGGGGAAACCATGCTTTCCCATTTTCCAGTCAACTACCTATACAAACCACTACCTTGGAACACAAGTGTTCAAATGATGGCAGCTGTTGGGACATCACTAAACCCTGTTTTGAAAAAACAAGTCAACTGAAATAAAAATTCACACATACACCCCACACTCACAGCAGAGTGCTCCACAGGACTGGACCAAAGTTGGTCTTGCCCCGGGCTGGTGCTGCCTCTGCCAGATTCCTACCCAGCCAGACGCCACCTTGGGGCTCCTGCAAGGCCACCAGCACAGTGCCTGCAATGAGGACAGCACAAGTCCCCAAAGAGAAGATTTCAACAGCCCTTAGCAACCCTCACAGACCAAGAACCTGGGGCCAACCAGCCCACCTGGAAGTCATGGCAAATCTCATAGGGACCCCTCCTCTGCTGTGCAAAATGACCAGCCTGCTCCCTTACATTGGCCAAGAGCTCTGGAAAGCAAGCCTTTGAACCAGCCCTGCCCTTCCTTGCCTTTATCACCTCTGACACTCCACTCAGCTCTCTCATTGTTAAATGTCCCACCACCTGCAGGTATGCATCACAAGAGCAGGGACCTTGGTCTTGTTCACCATCACCTCATAGGTGCCTGGAACAGTGTCTGGCACAGAGCAGGGACTCGATAAATGCTAACTGATGAATGAATGAACAAACAAATAAGAGACAATGAACAGATGAACGAGGTCCCACCTTATTGTGCTAGGTCCCACCATGTTTACTCCAAGTCAGGGTCTGCAGCCACCAAATTAGTATCTGGAGAGCAAACATGTCTTGACCTGATTCCAGCTTTTACCTGCACTGTTCACCCCCTGAGGGTCATGGGAACAGCAAATTGATTCTCAGTGGCCCTAACACAGCCCCACAAAGGACAGAGCAAAGGGTGCCACATTTGAGCACTCTGCAGAGGGAAAGCCATGGCCAGGGAGGCACAGCCTCTATTACTCATCCAGGCAAACATGTTTGCTCTGCAGGGTCCAATGGCTTTGGGGAAAGACTTCCATTTTCAACGCTGTGGTCTTGAAAGTCATCACAAATATCTTCTCCAACTTATCATTTTGTCAACCCTGAAATTATTCAAGAGGGTTCTATAAGGAGGGAGAAAGGGAAGAACCACGGGAGATTTTTGCAAAGCCAGACAGAAAAGCAATGTGGAAAGCAAACCTCACAATCCACATGGTAACTCGGTGACAAGATTATCTGCAAGGTGACAGGCTGCACTGCTGGGCATGGCAGATGAGTGGCAGATTGCTAGTAGAGGATGAGGACACAGCAGAGAGTCCCCACAGCTTGAGGCTACTCATCACCAAGAACCAACTCGACCACCTCCTCCCAACTTTCCCTGCTGGGAGCCTGCAGGGGAGCTTGACCAGCTAATGGATTATTCCTTTAGCCCAGGTACCACACAATCTGGGTTCTGGGGACACAATGGCAATGGTCTGACCTACCTTCCTCATATGCCTTATCATCCTCATTAACCCAGCAGCGCCTGTTGGAAGCATGCCCTTTCCAAGGGTCCAGACCTTGAATTTCTTTCTCCCCAACTGAGCAAATAAAATCCACAAAACTTGTTACCATTAAAAAGTCACATAGAGCCCTGGCTGGTATGGCTCAGTGGATTGAGTGCCAGCAAAATGAAAGGTCACTAGTTCAATTCCCAGTCAGGGCACGTGCCTTGGGTTGAGGGCCAGGTTCCCTGTTGGGGGCGTGCGAGCAAGAGGCAATTGATTGATATATCTCTTGCACACTGATGTTTCTATCCCTGCCTCCCTCCTTTGCCTTCTCTCTATAAATAAATAAATAAATATATATATATATATATATTTTTTTTTTTTAAGTCACACAGATAATTATCCCCTGCATACCCTCTGATGGCTGCTAAACTATGCAAACTGCACGGCACTGGCCAATAACCCTGGTCTCCTAGGCTGCTCCAGAGCTGGGCACCTTGCTTGCTGCCCTGCCACCCCACAGGTCCACAGCCCCTGGGGCATCTGCAACACTAATAAAGACAACCTCACTTCTGACACTGGTGCATCAGGCCTGCTGAGCCATGCCCACCTCTATAATAAGTGTTAGGACTAATGGGAAGGGAGAAAATGTGCCAAGATGATAAATAAATGTAAGTTCACCAGTAGCTGAAAACTGGAATGATGTTACTGAGTATAAATCCAACAGCTACAGTGAGTAAAACAAAAGTAATAAAAAAAATACAGCACAATGAGGGGACTCCGGACCAAGATGAAGGTGTAGGTAGACACACTGTGCCTCCTCGAACAACCAAAAGGACAACAACAATTTAAAAACAAACAAACAAACAAAAAAACAACCAGAACTGAAAGAAAATTGAACTGTATAGAAGTCCAACAACCAAGGAGTTAAAGAGAACATTCTTCCAGTAGGAGGGATGGAGTTGGGCAGCTCGCTGCAAAGCGGTGGCTGGTAGACCCAGCGAGGCAGTGGATTGTGGAGCTGGGTGTGGCACAAGGCTGCAGCTGGCTGGCGGACTGGGTGGTCCCACATTCGCGTGCAGATAAACCAGTTGAAACTGGGGAGTGGGATGGACTGCACAACCCAGGGCTCCAGAGTGGGGAAATAAAGCCTCAAAACACAAACTGAAAGCACCTGTGAGGGTTGAGGCAGCAGGAGAGACTCTTAGCCTCACAGCAGAGTTTGTTGGAGACCCACAGGGTCCAGGACATACACAAACCCACCCACCCGGGAATCAGCACCAGAAGAGCCCCATTTGCTTGTGGGAAGTAGGGGAAGTGTCTGAAATCCAGTAGAGTGCGGAGAAAGCACCACTGTTCCCTCTTGGACCCCTGCCCCCAGCTGCCCCACATACAGTGTTGCAACACTGCCCCACCCTGGTGAATACCTAAGGCTCTGCCCCTCACTACATACAGGCACATGAAAACAAAAAAAGTAGCACAAACGAAAGAACAGATCAAAGCTCCATAAAAAATACAACTAAGCAACAAAGAGGTAGCCAACCTATCAGATGCACAGTTCAAAGCACTGGTGATCAGGATGCTCACAGAACTGGTTGATTTGGCCACAAATTAGATTAATTATAGGGGTACCAGAAGGAGAAGAAGAGCAACAAGTGGACAAGTTATTTAAACAAATAATAAAGGAGAACTCCCCCAATCTGGCAAAGGAAATAGACTTCCAGGAAGTCCAGGAAGCTCAGAGTCCCAAAGAAGTTGGACCCAAGGAGGAACACACCAAGACACATCATAATTACATTAGTCAAGATTAAAGATAAGGAGAGAATCCTAGAAGCAGCAAAAGAAAAGGAGGCAGTTACTTACAAAGGAATTCCCATCAGACTGTCAGCTGATTTCTCAAGAGACCTTACAAGCAAGAAGGGACTGGAAAGAAGTATTCCAAGTCATGAAAGTCAAGGACCTACATCAAGATTTCTCTATCCAGCAAAGCTGTCATTTAGAATGGAAGGGAAGATAAAGTGCTTCTCCGATAAGGTCAAGTTAAGGGAGATCATCATCACCAACCCCTTATTATATGAAATGTTAAAGGGATTTATCTAAGAAAAAGAAGATTAAAAATATGTACAGTAAAATGACAACAACTCACAATTATTAACAACCATACCTAAAAACAAAAGCAAACTAAGCAAACAGCTAGAACAGGAACAGAACCACAGAAATGGAGATCACATGGAGGGTTAGCAACAGGGGAGGGGGAGGGGGAGAGGGGGGAAAGGTACAGAGAATAAGTAGTATAGATGGTAGGCAGAAAATAGACAAGGGGAGGGTAAGAATAGTATAAGTATGACACATGGACATGAACTAAAGGGGGGGAATGTGGGTGGGAGGGGTGTACAGGGCAGAGGGGAGTGAAGGGGGAAAATGGGACAACTGTAATAGCATAATCAATAAAATATATTTTAAAAAAAGAAAAAAAATACAGCACAATGACTGGGAAAACAACTGATACCTAATCCTGGGACCCACTCAAACTTTCTGATTCTGCCCTACCCCCAATGAAGAATACACATCCCCAGATTTTTCAGTTTACTCTTGTCTTAAGCAATAGTGACTGGGCTTATACTTTTATAACTTATACAGGTTATACTTTTTTAGTGCCATTAAAATAAATGCATAGCTATTGAAATAAAACAGGATCCCCTCCGAGCTAGTAAAAGTCCTTTTGCATGGCAGGCAACACTGAGCCTCCAGCCTATGGCCTTCGTGTGATGTGCTGGCAGCCTCTTCAACTCACCGATGGGCTTGAGTCTCTGCCCCTCCAAACAGATGCCACTCTCATCTCACAAAAAGATCAGAAATAGATTCAAGGTGTCTCCAGGACTCCAGGAAGCAGATGTGCAGGCCGCAGCTGGAGAGGAGAGCAAAACCATGCTTTCCTAAATACTATTTTTCCTGACCCTAAACCCCACATGGGGGGGGGGGGCGCAGAAAAGAACCCCTCAGAGACTGCTGCGTTTCTGCTTCTGCCAAGCTCCTCCCTGACCAGGGAATCTCTTCAGTCTTCCCTGTTTCTACAGGACTTGAGTTGGGGCCTTCTTGAGGGGTGGCAGGGGGTTCATCCAATCATGTTCAGCACCTACTAGCGCTGGATTCTGTGAAAGCCCAGGAAGACAGTGCCATCCAGCCCACCGGTGCTCTCAGGACTGGAGACAGACTAACCAGTGCTTGTCACAGGGACACTGGCTCTACTTCTGCCCTCCCCTGGCATAATCCTAAACTCCCACTAGGCTGAGTGGAGGGACAGCGGGTATCACCCTGCTCTGCACCAACTTTCCTCCCAGTGATAAGCCTACAGGCACTGCCTTCTGTAGAAGCTTAGCTGAAAGATGCACTAGGAAGAAAGAGCTGGATTTTATATAACTTCAATAAGGCCAACCAGGCATGACTTTATTTGTTAAGAAATTCTTGAAATGAGCTCTACAAATTATCACCTTGACACTCCATGCTCTATCACCCCCTTTTACAGGGAGGAAGGTATGGCAAAGAGAAGTCACCTAATCTGCCAGGTTATACATCTGGGTCTGGGGCCCAGGAAGCCTTGCTCCCAAATACTGGCTATTCACTGCATGAGCAGCTGCCTCACACAGAAATACAGATAAGGCACAGCTGTAGCCTTGAAGGTGCTCCCAGCTTGGCTGGGTGGGTAGACTGTGATTAGGGAACTTCAAACAGTGTGGGCTAAGGAGGCCATGAGATATTCAGTGTTATGGGTCTCCAAAGAGGAGGACAGAAGGTGTCTCTGAGGAGGCCTAAAGGGATCACAGTCTACAAGCCAGGCTTGCAGCACAGCAGGAGATAAGGGCCAGGGGCACACAGCAAGTGCTGAGAACACTAGATGAGAGTGGAAGAGGGCCATGGGCAGGCCATGTAATGGATCCCAGGCCATGATCCTCTGGTCATGGGAGTGACATGGACAGATTGTGGTTTTAAATAGCTAGCTCCGGCTGCCTGGCGAAGAACTCACTGCTGAGGCAAGGAGACAATTCTGCAGGTGACGGCCAACTCCAGGGAGCAAGATAGTGAGGAGCAGGATGGGGGTGCATGTGAGATGAAGGGGAACAATGATGCAGGGCAAACCCAGGGGCTCAGGCTGTGGAGCCTGCGACGTGGGGCTGGTGAGGCCATCATCAACAGGAAGGAGGGCAGGGTGGTCACGGAAGCCAGGGAGAGGTGAGGCCTGCCTGAGGAGAGGAGGCAGGGCAGGAGGCCAGAGCCTGCAACTAGATGCCAGAGAGATGCTGTGACGTTGTGTTACTGATGTGTGCCCCCTAGCTCATTTACTTTGCAAGGTTCTGAACAAGGACTTCCCATGGATCACCATGTCTCACCTGCTCTGAGATGCACTAGCTATTACTGACCACTAAGAAAGACAAATGTGCCAGCTGAAAGACCAAGCCTGACCCAGAGCTACTGAAATATGACCGAAAGAGATACCTTGCTCTTCCTCACAGTGACCCTGAGTGCTCAGAGGCACATGGGCTCCCTTATACTCAGCACACCATCTGGGAACAGATGTCACCCCTAACTGTCCTCTCCCCTCAACCATGACTGAATGGGTCTCAAGACTGGCAGACCCAGCTTCTCCCCTCCCATCAAGACTGGGGTAGTAGGAGTCAGATCTGAATGCCATACTTCCCTGCACAGCCTACCCCCAGCTCCTCCGGCAACCTTTCCAGGCTCAATTCAAAGTAGCTCTGGTGTCCTGGTGGAAGAAGCCTCTCTGCACGCTAGGGGGTCCATTTATGGCCCTACCTCAAGTGGCCCTCAGGTGACCCCCCACTTTTGCTGCTCCACCTACCTCACCCACCAGCATTGTTCTGCTCCTTTTCTGCAGAGCCACTGTACCCTGCCAACCTGTCACCATGCTTGTGCCCACCCAGCACTGTGGCTGGCAGGACCACATGTGCAAATGGACCGGGCAAAGGAATGAGGGCCTGGACTTGGAACCCGAAACTTCCTGCAATAAGGTCATGAGCAAGTCACCATCCTGTGTCCCTTCCATGTCTCTCAGATAAGGACAGCAATGGCTCTCCTGGGGGACTATGTGAGAATCTGCCCAGCATGTAGTCAAATGCTGGCAAGATGGGGTTCCAATCTGTCAAAGGGAATCACTGCGCTCATCACCTCAACTTGGGGCTCCTGCTAAAGCAGATGTGATCCTGCGGGCTCCAGGGTGTTTCTGAATGCTAAGGTGATGCTGATGGAAGTTACAGAAGATCCAGTGCAATGGACTTTAGCAGTCTCCCCACCGTAAGCAGCAAGGCCCTAACAATGGCTGCCTCTGTATCTGGGGAAAGATGTCCTCTGGTGTCCCAAAGTTCTGTCCCAATGCTCAGCTCAACAGGCCTCCTGGAGCCAAGACCAGCTCCACTTGCCCCTTCCCTCACACACCTAACCTCGGCTTTTGAGAAAGGGGGTGGGAGTGGCAGTGCTGAGGCTTCAAGGAAAGTCTCAGGCCCAGTGAGGCTCCAGGTGGTGCTGGCAGAACCCAACAGTCAGCATGTGATACTGCCTCCCCCTGACCCCCAGCCTCTGAGCAGAGCTGTGGAGAAGCAGAAGGCACCCCTAGAAATGCCCCTCCATATCTGCCACTGTGGAAACTACCACTCCACACTGACAGACCTATTCAAAAGCATCATTTTATTAGCAAAATTCTGGAAGCTGGCCGCACGATAACAAAACAGCTCCTACCGTGGTATATGAAGCTGCAGTTAAAGGACTCAGTCTGACTCGTATGTAACAAGGACAGAGAGATGCTGAGGGAAATGAACTGGCTGCAGAATAAGACATGTGTGCCAGAATTTATTTAGAACGATGCACGGTGTTCTACTGTGTATCTCTACATGCACAGGAGACGGACTCCAGACCTACAATAGTGGTTCTCTCCAGAGGGACAGAAGAAACTGCATCAGTGACAAAGGCCAAAGGGGCCTTAGCTGATAAGTCAAACATGTAAATTTTTAAAGGAGGATGGTGTATTTATTGCTTGTGAGAATAAAAAGAAGGAAAATGCAACATTTTAGGCATAGAACAAAGCGAAGTAAAGCTCCAGAGTATCCTATAAATTAAGACACCCACCTAGATGTGCAGACTGGCGTGGGCTGCGGGTCTGAGGGAGGTGGGAGACTGGGAGCTGCTGGAGTCAGCTCTGTTAGAGGGGACTAAGGATCTAAGGGGACCACACACAGGGATGCTGGGGTGTGGAAGGTGACCTTAGGCCTCATTGGCCAGATCACACATTTCCACCTGTTGCTGGTATAATTTTTAATAGTGTATTGTTCACTCTAAGTGAAAAAAAAAAAAAGTCCCGGTCTCTATGATAAGACACATAGTTGCCCTGTCTGCCAGGACAAGGAAAGAATCACAGCTACACCTCCAGACACACCCAATATACTGCTCCCATGTGCACTGCACGCTGCACGCTGCGCCGCTGCTGTAAGATCCCACAGAGTCCTAGAGCTGCACTGGGCAGGGCACTTTACAGATTCAGAAGCTGAGACTCAAAAATTAGATTCTGCTCAAAGTGACACAGCTCACACAGAGTTTGAGACACCAGTTTGGGCAGGACTTCGATAGGGCCTTGAGGTCCTCAGAATGAAGGCCAGGATGACCAGGTGAATAAAAAATAGAAAAGGGTATAACACGGACCAATATCATGTGGATGTGAACACCTCCATGGCAGGGGGAGCAGGGTGCAGGAAACTCCACTGGCCTTTGCTGCACCCATCTGCTGTTGTCCTCACATATCCCCCACACACCAAGAGAAACAGAGAAGGGACTGGCACGAAGGCACCCTGCCAAGAGGTGGCATCTCTACACCGCCAAGGCCAGGAGCAGAGTATCTAGGCTAAAGTTGGTTGGCACGGTGGGAGGAGGTGAGAGGCTCAGATGAATGGTGGGCAGGAGACACAAGCATGACAAAGGCAGATGGGAGGAAGGAACAAGTGGAAGATGCCCAGAGAGAAGGGCACCGGCACCTGACACACAGTGCCGGGAGGGAAGGCACCAAGGGCTCATCCTGTAAATGGGAGCCCCTCGGAAAGGAAGATCTGAAGGCTGCATGGAGCCCTTAAAGGCACAAAGTGCCTTTTCACACCAGTCTTCTTATCTTCTCAGACTCTTGGTGAATCTGTCAGTTAGGCCAGCTTTCCTCCTTCCTTCCTCACCTAACTTGCTCACACACTTCCTCTCTTCTGTCTGCTGCAAAGGGATGGGTGTCAGGTCACTAGGCTACCAGGCAGCTCAGAGCAAAACTGGGGCTCCACTGGTCCTTTATCGGATCACATGGCACCATGTACCTGGTCTGTCATCAGGCTGCAATATCTGGACTCTCCTGGGCTGCTACTTCCCTGCTGCCTTTGATGGCTTTTGGTCTGCGTCCCAAAAAGTACGAATCCCGTTATCCAATCAGGAATGAAACAAGTCTACATGCTTAGCTGGTCCTTCCATGTCACTGACTAGCATTGTGACTCTAGGTAACATGGTGGTTCTGGACACCATCACAAGCAGGGGAGAAGCTACTGAGACTCTGGACTCTTCAAAGACTGTCAGGCCCTGTAAATGAGGCCCGTATGGTCAGTACAAAGCAGCCTCAAGATGCAAAGGGTATGGATTTCATTCAATTTGAGGAGAAAGCAGCAGAAACAAATATGGCATTAGCCATGCTGAGATCTACAGCAATTTTATGGCCCAGTGGTGAGGTTAGCAACTAGTGACTCCTTAATATGGAAGGAGAATGCAGTCAGAAGATGGAACTGCTCAAGTTTCAGGGGGTGGGGGGAGGCACTTGACCACACGTTGTGAGCATGCATGTGTGCTCATGTGCACACACGAGGGAACTCTGGTCTCTAACATCAGGAAAACCTTGGACGTGGAGTCCAAAGCTATCTGGACTGTACAATGCAACCACCGCAGCCAGCAGAGAACAGACACAAGAGTTCATTTAGCAGCTATTAATTTACCTGGAAAATAAAAATGTATTATACATGTACTGAGGAGGAAGACAAGGAGAGAGGCAAAGAGAACAGGTGACTGTCCTGAAAGCTTTGTAGAAAATAATCAGTGTGGCATGTGAGAGAGAGGCTTCCTCCTAACCACTGGCCTAGGAGAGGTGGTCACCTCTGCCCCAGAGAATGAGCAGCAAAGGATCTGTAGCACACTGGCTTCGCCCCACTCTCAGAACAGCTAGCTCATCATGTACTCACAGGGGCTCTGAGCATGCCCCCTAAAACACTCAAACTAAGAGGACCTTTTAGCAGCCAGCTGCAAAGGCACTGATGGCATCTTGGACAAGGAGCCTGTCGCCTACAGCCCAATCTCCAACACCAATACTTCTGCTCTCCTGCAGCTGCTGTACCCTACACGCTAGGGCCCCAACTTGCCAGAGGTAGGGACTTCACCCAGGACTGTGCTAGAGCCAGTTCACACGAGCCCACGAGCGCTCAGGGTTGAACTTGAGAAATCTTTCCGTGACATCATGTTAGTGGCTTGAAATTAGCCTCAGTGGAAGCATTTAGACAATGGAAATTGACAAACACTACAAATCAGGGCTTCATTTATTGTCAGATTGTTGGGCTTTATATAACCCAATACTTGTTTCTGTAAATAAAGGTTTCCCCCCATTTTATATGTATTTTTATTGAGGTGAAATTCACATACTGTAAAATTAATCAAATACCAGTAAATATATTATTATTGTAACACAGCCACACCCATTCATATTGTCTCTGTGCTATAAATTAAGACAAGAGTTGTGGCAGATACTGTATGGCTAAAAATATTTACTATCTAACCCTTTACAGAAATAGTTTGCCAATTGCTGGAGTTTAGACTTTAAGAAAATGATGGAGAAAATGTTATTGCAGATTAAACTGTGTGTCATGCCTGTAGCCGTTACATTAGGAATAGCATAATTGAGGAAATATTCTGTCAGTGTTTGAAAACTATTACCTGATTCAGCAAAGATATCACTTAATTCATTAACACAAACAAAAATATCAACTGATCTTCAAGTCAGACCTGTACTTGTTAAGTTGACTGTAGATACAAAAGTTCATCAGTCTGTGAGCTTCAACTGGCTACACAGAATTGACAAGTGTCATGCATATCATTCTTCGTAAATTGTATGCTATCCATCCTTTATATCAGTAAAATTTATAAAAGTATGTGTGTATGTATATGCATAATTTTTTCCTGGAAACATTTACTGAACATGCACTGCACAACAAATTAGAGTACTTCATTATTTCAAAGTACTTAAAATAACATTTGAACAAAACTAGAATCCATTTGCCTTATTGTATTTCAGCATCACATAAAAATAGAAAGACAGAAGAACCTGGATTGTAAATTAGTAAATGTTTACTAAAAAATGGTTCCAAGTTTTATCATCTCCTCATGCAAACAGAATTTCTCCACAGTGATTATGAAAGCCAAGCAAAATCTAACCTAACATATAAAAGTTATGTTCATGGACACAGCACCCCTTTTACAAAGAGCAAACAATATTTGGAAAGTCCACTTTATACTTCATTTTTCTTATAACTATACTGAAAAATAACACTCCTGTCTTTCCCTCCAGTCCCACTCTACTTTCCCGGGACACTGTCTAGATGTCATAATCTCCAATGTGTGCCAGGACATGAAACAATCTGGAGTTAGGGTGACAGCAGGGAGTGGATGGGGCTCTTTACCATGGGTGGCCAGCAGAGGCCTGAAGGAGTCTGATGATCACAGATGTGAGGACGGGGCCTGGACAGTCATGAGTGAGGGAAAGTATAAACAGAGATATAAAAAGGAAGGAAAGAAGGGCCCCAGTCACAAAGCATCTG
The DNA here is from genome assembly GCA_004027475.1 of Anoura caudifer. Lineage (NCBI taxonomy): Eukaryota > Metazoa > Chordata > Mammalia > Chiroptera > Phyllostomidae > Anoura > Anoura caudifer. Next base: position 466,874 of record PVKU01000054.1, on the reverse strand, counting down.
TGGATCATGACATAAGAAGTGGGGATGTCTACTCTAAGTATATAGGGTCTTAGGTAACACAGTAGTGTGATGTTGGCTTGGAAGGGACAAGAGGAAAGTTTTCCAAGAGGGAGATGACCAGGCTTAGATTGGAGCTGGAGGAAAGAGGATGATTGGAGAACTAACCTTTTGGCAGCATACCTACTACAACTTACAGAGCTGGTGGGCTGGACCCCAGTCCCCTGAGAGCATGAAGAATAGCAGTCCACAACTAGTGGACTCGTCCTGGAGGAAAGCACTGCACATCCCTGCTCTGAACCTCCTGGAAACACACAAAAGGAAATACTTCTCTCCTCTCCACTGGCTGTAGTATAAAGGCCCCCTAACTCCCCCATACCTGATTGCTCTCAATGGTTCTCAAGAGTTCTCAGGCTAAAGCAGTCTTCTTTTTTAACTGTTTAATTGAAAAGACAGTGGAGCACAGGAAAAATAAAACCAAAACCTGTTCTTACTGCCCCTATATAAAACTGCTTTCCATTTTGCCCATAGTTTTAGTTTTTGTGCTTTCCTAGTGTGCTTGGCTGACAATAATGTTCCTTTTTCTTTATCACGGCAAGGCTTGTCCATTTCTCTACAAAGCCCTGGGATCATTCTTCACGGCTCTGTGCCGCTCCACTCTGCAGATGCACTGTGCTTCCTAGGCTTCTCCCATGTCTTTTAATTAATTACATTAGCAATGACCATCACATAAATATATCCATTAACATTGTTATTAATTTCTAGGAGTAAAATGAATAGATCAAAGGACATAAATGTGGCTATGCCTCTTCCTACATAAATAGTTTTCAAAAGGGTTAAGTATGAAGCAGCTCCTGGGTCCTGCCAGCAGGGTGGGATGGTGTGGGTTCAGTGGGGTAGGGTGGGAGATAGGCCCACCCTTGATTACCTGTCAATACCATTCTTGCCACATGTTTGAGTACTAGGTGTATGTTCTGATTATTAACGACATCAACACTTCTCTGGGGATGTCTGAGATCTTGCAATTGCTAGCTCTGAGTATGTTCTGCATTCAGAAAGGATACTGCTTCCTAACAGCCATTTTGCACAGATTTATTTTGATCACCCTCACCTGCAACTGCAGTACAGAAGGACTTGGAATAGCGCAGGGGAGTTCCAACCCAAGCCCCTCTTCCAAAGAAATGTGTCTTTCCACCTCCACCAGCCTCAATTTTGTCCACAACAAATTTCTTCCTATTCCCCGCCCACCCCCCCCCAGGGAGCTTTTAGAAATGTGTAAAGTTATGCAATGTTGTCTGGTAACTGCTCATTGTTCATACTTTCTCCAAGATAGGGAAGACTATCTTTGAGAAAGAATGGCATCTGTGAAAACCAAAGTTCAGTGTCCACAAACTCCATGGATACGGCCTCCCCACCCCCACTCCCAAAGAAGTGGGGAGACTGATATGTATTCAGTGCCTACTATGCACCCAGAAATTTCCCTTCAGATATTATTTACCTTTTGGTAGGGTGGAGCTTGTCCTCATTTTATGGAGGATGGCAAATCTGACAGATTGATAGCCATAACTGATGTGATTTGTTCAAGAACAAATACTTCAGAGACGGAGCTATAGTGATTTGAACCCAGGTCTGAATCAAACCCTTGCATTTTAAATATTTTTCTTTTTTTCCTTCCTTTCTGTCTGTCCATCAGTCTGTCTTTAACTGTATTCATCAACCAACAGTGGAGAAATGAGAAGGCTTTCTGCCGTACAAGACCAGAATTGTGAATGGAGCTGACATGGCTCAGAGGCTCCCATGTCCAGAGACATGGGAGAAAGAGCTTTCTGGTAAGGGAGGAGCTGGGAACAGAGGGAGCTGGGAAGGAGCCCCATCCAGCACTCCCATGTCAACCCAGGCACAACCTCCTCCCCTACTTCCCATGTGGAAAAGATAACACAGCCCAGAGCGCTCACCGACACAAAGGACAAGTGAGCTGAAGCCCTACAAGTTCACTGTCCAACTCAGGGGGGCATTATAGTTAAACAGAAATTTAGAAGTCAGTTTCTTGAGTCTTACCAGCCACATGTTAGGTGCTCACTATCCACATGCAGCTCATGGATACCACACAGGACAGCACACACAGACACCAGCTCCACTAGCACATGGTGCTCTGGGAGGGAAAGAGCTCTGCAGAATTCTTGCATACTCCTCTCCTGTCTGCAGTGGGCACCATGTTGCCTCACAATAAAAACAAAGGTTCTAAGGTCGGCTAACAAGCTATTTAACCTTGCTAAGCCCCAGTCTTACTTATCCATAAAAGGGGTAATACTTAACACAGAGCAAGCACGGTAAGAGTTGATGCTGTGGTCCCCCTGTTTGTTATAGCCCAAAGACAAAGTCCCTGCAGAGAGACAGCCTTCAAGAAAATGAAACCAGAAGACACTGAGCAGTTGATTTAAGTATGGTTGGTCAGTAGACTGAATGAGATCCAGGCTGAATTCCACCAGCAGGACTATTAGCAATTGATAGCATTAAAATCCCCTTTCTGCTCCTCAAAGCTGCATGGCCTCGGGCAAGGACAATCTCCCCCACTCTTTTCCTCACCTGTAACAAAGGTAGAACCAGCTCTTTTATGGTCATCTTGGTTGACTAAATAGAAGCTGGGCACTTTATCAGGCATCCAACATACCGAGCCCCTCAGGAGGACACCACCAGATGATGGCGCCAACAGCCCCTAATCACAGATAAAGAGAGTGAGGCTCAGAGACATTGATTCATCCGGAGGTGACAGCACATCTTGGGTTCAAGATTCAGATCTCCCTGCTGGTGGGGTCCTGTTCCTGGCCCAGGCCTGGCCTGAGGGAGGGAGGAGGCTTGTGTGCTCCTGTGGGGCTGGCCCTGGGGGGTTCCCCCTGCAACTAAGAGTGGCTGGGCAAGTGCCACAACACCTATAGCTGCCTACCCTCCTTCCCTGGGTCCTGTCACCAGCATCTGGAATCACCAGACTCCTCAGATCTGAGCAATACACTTAGGACAGGTGTGGTGCCCAAGTGCTGACCATGCCACTATAGCTCTAAGAGAACTCACAAGCTAGAGGAGGATCCCCAAGGGCTGAGGTCTGGAGAAAGCCAAGTAGCCATCACAGGAGGTGGCAGGCATCCTCCAGTGGAACCAGCCACCTCAATACTCATGAGCTGAGCAGCTGCCCTGCGCAGGCCCACCAAACCTGAACTCTTACCCAAACCCACTTTGGTGCTCATGTGTAGCTTGAAATCAGAGAAAAACCACTTCTGTCTGTAAACTGGTTACTGGCTCTAATAGAATTAACAGGCTCTCTAAGCACCAACAGGAAAAGACCAAGTGGGGTGGGGAACACAGGCATGTAAGACAGGTTAAAGGTACTGTGGGAAAGGTAGAACCAAGATGCCAGAAATAGCCAAAAGACGGTGCTCCTGGGACAGCTGGCACTGGCTTTGCTGGGGGGACACCCTTGGCCTGGAACCTGGAGGCAAGGAGGGAGGGTGGGCCATCCTGACAGGAAGTGTAAAAGCAGGTTAAAACTCACTGATGAGCAGCTGAGCACGGCTAGGGGGAGAGCGTGCAGGGGCCAGCTGAGCCAAAGGCTGTGTTGTAATGTGCTCTGCTAATTCTCTCTACACTTTCTTGGTTGCAAGTGACAGGAAAGCCAGCTCAAATGGGCTTCACCAAGAAAAGAAGCTGCTGGCTCACCTAGTTCTTCGGGTGACTTAGTACTCCCTACCTGTCTGGGCTGGTCTCACTAGTGAGCAAGCTGTCCCCAAGCAGCAGAACCCAACAGTGATCTACTCACATCCTCTCCCATTTGAGTCTCCCCAACTACCCCAGCAGAGTGCTAAAATTTTTGTGGGCTCTGATTGGTCACAGGCTCATACCTGAACCAATTCTAACCAGGAATATGCAGCCCCATGACTGGCTAGTCCCTGGTAACTAACCATCCACTGGACATAGACCAGGGGGAGGGCAGGTCAGGAAGGGAATGCAAGCTAGGTGCACCAAGCCTGTGAACTGTTACCTGCCACAAAGATCAGCACCCAGGGCCACAGCCTCCCTAAGGATGGTATGTAATCCTCCTGAGAACACTAAGGCCACAAACCTAGCTTCATCCAAAGCTGCACAGTGAACAGCAGAGTCAAGCTTGCAACTCAGCTCTACCCAATGACTAAGCCCATGTTGTTGTTGTTGTTTTTTAATCCTCACCTGAGGATATGTTAATGACTTTTTTTACAGAGAGGAAGGGGGGTTGAGGGAGAAAGAGGGGGAGGGAGGGATAGATATTGATGTAAAAGAGAAACATCAGTAAGTTGCCTTCCTTTATGCAATCCAACCAGGGATTGAACCAGCAACCTAGGTATGTTCCCTGACCAGGAATTGAACCCTCAACCTTTTGGCGTACAGGACGGCAAAGCCCAAGTTTTCCACCCAGAGAAAGACTGTCTTCACTGTATAACACTGAAAGAACTCAAACTTTATCCAGTCAACAACAGAGGGAATGAAACACGCCAGTCTGTCTGTTTAGGTGACATGGAGGGGAGAGCAGGAGACAGGAGACTCGCTGGTAAGCGGCTGCATTAGACCTCCCTGGAAGTCCCATTTGCGGGAAGAGAGTCACCATGCAAGGGGAACTCCAGGGTGCCTCTGAGGTAGTCCAAAAAGCCATGGCATGAACAACTGATGGAGTGTAGCACACCAAGGGCAGGAGGGAAGGAGATGCATTCACTTTGGAACAGACTGCTTACACGTCCAGGACAGCAGTCAGCTGGAGGCAAGGGTCTAGGTGCTGCTGGCAGCCATGGCTCTGAGAGCCCTGGGGGAAAGTCTTAAGAGCCATACAGGTGACAAGCAGAGGGGGCCAGGGTGAAGCCAAAATGCTCAGGGGGAAAGAAGTACCATGGGCAAGGGATTTGGAGAGACCAAAAAGGCCAAACACAGCAAGTTGCAGGGTTGCCATGGGATGGCAGGCACTCTTCAGTGTTAGGTCTCAGGCCTCATTCATTCCATCAAAGCACCTTCAGCAGTGACAGTGCAGCAGGCACTAAGGATGACACAGTGACACAGGAAGACAGCCTGGAGTGATAAACACAGCACATTCATGTGCCCAAGATTGCCTCACCTTATAAAGCAAATGCCACTTCCTATTTCCCCATTTGTGGGAGCCCACCGCTGACCAGATAAAAAACCATGTCTACTCCATTCCTAACACAGGAGTGTCATTTCCAGGACACAAGCAAGTGCTCACTCCCCTAACTGGGAGCCGGGCTAACAAGTTCATTAGAAGCCCTAAGAGAGCCTGACCCCCAACCCCAGACTAGTATCCCCAACGTTTCTGTCCTGCCACATGGGAGGGCTACAGCAGCTGGGGGCACCTTTTGTTTTTGTCTGCACAGCAGACCCTGCTTTTGTTCTCAAACTCCTCCCTGACTTCCTGTGAGTACTGCCACTTTCGTAGAAGGCTCTGTTCACCCTACCTCAGATCGCCCACAGTGATTCTCCAGTTTTCAAACTGGAAGCAAGTGAGTGACTCCCTTCTTCTTTAGTGGCCTAGCCTTCAAGAGGTCAAACAGAGGAGCTACTGCATTTCCCACATCACAGACAGACAGGCACACACATGCAGGAGGACAAAAAACAGAAATATAGTTTCCCTCTCAGCTCTCCTACCCCAATTTCAATGCCAATGGCACTTTGACCCAGCTGAGAGCAGGGGAAAGGTTACAAGCAAAGGCAGAATGAGCTCACATACACATTAGTGGGGTGCGTATGCATGTGTCGGGGGAGGATGCTTCTTTAGTAAGGAGTTAGGCTCCTAAACTCAAAGGCATCATTGGCTATTGACCAACCTTCAAAGCCAGAAATTTAAATGCTTGAAAATACTCCTCTAAAATAGAAGTGAAAGTGAAATATTCACTCACGAACCCTTTTCCCCAATCTTGCCTGAAACTTAACAAGTGGTCCACTTCTACCACTGCCAGGCTGTCAGCAGCAGCAAAACCTGAGCAGACACCACCAGCTTCAAGGTGCTTGCTGACAGCCAGGTGGGAAAAATGGAGAAGGCCATGAAAATCACCTGACCTTACCCCTCTTAGTTACCTAAGAGGAAGAAGCCAGGCCAGGATATGGTTACCCAGGTTAACCGGGGGGAGGAGACAGACAAGAGGAAATGGGCAGGACATTCAGATGAGAGCAGACCTATCAGACCCCAACCAAGGCCTGTCCATGTCTCTGAGCCCAGAGGACGTAAGTCTCCAGAGCACAGCTCCTGCCTGGGTCACAGGCACTGTCTTCTCATGGCTACAGGAGGCCGGGGTGGTCTAGGCCACTGGGAACGTACCACCTCCTTTGGACAGGACTGGGCCAGGCAGTTACTGCAGCACCAGGACAGCCCATGGGGACAGGAGAACAAGCAGCACTGTGGCAGGCTGTCCTGGATTCCTGAGCACTACTCAGCCCATGATGAGAATCAGAAGCTACAACCCAAACCTGCGCAAACACAAGGTAACAGCAAGGTGCCCAAGTGTGACTACAGGCAAGTCAGAGTCTGTATGTTCAACCACAAGTAACGGGTTACTCAGAACCCAGTGCTGTAACCTCACACCACCCATACCACCCCATCGATCACTCAGGACCTCACATTTCAGTTATGCCCATTTTACCATCTGGACCCAAGTCTCCCAGCCCCAACACTTCACCCACCTATTTGATGGTGCTTTCACACCAAAGAGGTGATTAAACAAGCATACATCCAGTGGACATTGCCAGCTTGCTCCCTGCACCTCACTACCCCATTTATCTACAAAGGCCCCTGATGTCTCCTGAGGCATCCCCACCAACAGAGCCTGCTAGTTCCAGCAAAGCCTGAAGGCACCAGAAAATGTTTGCTGTGGTTTCTGAGAAAGAATCACTTACTCTTTCTTCCCTTGGATGATGTTCCACAAAGGTGAATCCTGAGCTGCAAAGGCTGGAGGGAAGACACCACGCTGTGTGAAGATACCACACTGAGTGAGACACAAGCCAATCAGCTCCTTTACTTTCAAGCTCTCGTCACGAGCACCGAGCTACCCTCCGTCTGTGGGAGAGCTGCCAACAAAATTAGTAAAGGAAGTAGAGGACAGGTGCTCTGCCAGCAACCATCTAACCGAACACTGGAGGCAAAGTGTCAAACAATCAGCAGAAAGGGTGAACTATTCCTGTAGCACATACCTACATACCGGTGTCACTCACTCCCATAGACAGCATGAAAAAGCCAGCTTGCCAACTGAATGCCCAGCACAGGTGCAAGATGAACTGGGGAGGTAAAGTTAGAAGTGGCTTCTAGGAGGGCTGGCCTTAAGAGGCGGGCAGTTAGCTAGCTACCTGGGGATCACCCAGGGGGAAAGAGGATGTGGCCACAACCCCACCTCCCAACCTGGGTTGGGCCAGAGAGCTGATGGCAAAAGGGGTCAAGAGAACTAAGCTGGGATGGGGGAGGAGGTACCAAAATAAACCCCTGAGGGGACAAGAAGAACCCAGCCCCCAGTGTATGCAGGCATAGCTTTGGTCAGCTTGGTGGGTTAGGCTGTTGCCCAGAGAGCCAAGTGTGACCAGGGGTGTGGGTCAGGGATGGAGTTGAAGATGCCAGCAGGACAGTGGGGCCACCTACTGGGCCCTCAGTGTGAGCCACAGTCACACACACCTGAGTCCTCCACCACTTACTCACCTGACTGCTGATACCTGCACCACAGAATCAAGGCCAGCCCCTATAACATCACTCTGTGCACACAGCAGATGAGTGACTGGGGTCACCGTAGTAGCCATGAGGCTCACGCATCACAGTTGTGTCCTGGAGAAAGCATCATCTACTTTCTGACCCTGATGAGTGAAAGCCAGTGGACAGGAATGTCCAGAAAGGGTCCAGTTTGTCACATGACCTAAAAAGGCCAAAATGTCCCAAGGTGGCATTTGAACAGTATCTCCCAGAAATCCTGAAGGCAGGAATCTAAGATCATGAGCCATCTTATCTGTCAGGAGTAAAAATGCCAGCCAAGAAACAAAAAGGAAGAAATCACCTCATACCTTTCCTTCAACCCATTCAAGAGAAGCACAAAGCATTTCTTCCCAACCCAAATAAAAATGCCCACAGAGGACTCCTGCATAAGGATCCAGATCCTGCCTGGTATCCACTGCGCTGTCACAAAGACATGGGAGGTCACAGCAGCTGGGTGAGGACTGGGAGGTGGGTTCCAATCCAGCGCAATCCCTTCTAGCAGTGTACCCGCTGGGTGTCAGTTTCCACACTAGCACAGTGCCTGCCTCACTGGCTTGCTGTATTGATTAAGTTTTGAACACGAAAGAAATGCTGACAGTACAGCACCTAATACTGGCTCGGTGTTGATGAGCAGTTCCCAAGATCAGTCCCTTCCACAGAAAAGTCAACAAGCATATGAGCACCCAGTTGCTACAGAAGGTCTAGATACACAGGGGGGAATTCATGGCCCACTACTACCAGGGCGTTTGCAGTCCAAGGACAACTCTATCAACAACAAGACCTGTTATCAGCAGGAATGTGGTGCCTGAGGGAATGTCTTGGATTACAGAAGGAAAGCTTTCTGGAAAACTGGATGACAATGTTATGTGTGTGGTGGGGGAGGGGGCGCAGCAGCAACAAACAGGTGGTACAAGGTTCCGACCCTAAGTGTCATACACAGACAAGGTCAGCTTGCAGATTTAAGTAGATGCTGTTTGGAAGACAAGATATAACTTCATTTCAAAGCATGCATAGATTAGCTTCTGTCCTTGAATTTTCTCAAAGTACACCTGTCATTATGTGGGAGTTCCTGAATGTTTCTGATCATAAAAATGGATCCTGACAGACAAAAGGTTAGGAGCAGTGAGGCTAGAAGATTTTAATGGAGAAAAGGCTGTAGGAACTGGGCAAGGAATAGAAATACAATACTTCACATTTAAAAACACTTGGTGTTTGTGAGGTTAAATCTCAGAAGATGCACTGCAGTCCAACTTTCATGCTGGGCTTTGCTTGTATGGGGGTGGGAGACTGCTGTCATTAAGCCTGCTGGCTTCTGAACCAACCAGCACCGGGTTTAGGCCTCGAGCTTCCAAGAGCCTCCTCCGCAATAATGGACAAATCACCTCTAACGTGAAGTTCAGAGAAGCAACTAGGACGTGAAGCGCTCCACAACGTCCTGAGCCATAGTAAGTGCTCAGTAAATGGCAGCTGTTCACTTCCTAGCCTCCAATGGATGAAGACAAGAAACTTGACTGCAGTGCTAGGAACATTCCAAGGCTCTGAACCCCATCTGCCTGGCAATAGCACTTCACCTGGCACGACCCATTTCCTTCTTAGTGGGCACCACATGCAGGCATAGAACCTCACAGATCAGGAGTCTGGGTCCAGACGAAGGGCCTGAGTGTGCCTGTACCCCGACCCAGCACAGAGATTCCAGCCAGCTGCAGCAATACTAAAGAGCTTCCCAAAACGCAGCGAGGCCTCCCTCGCAGCAACTCCTGCCACTCCCTCCTGGAAAGCCACACTGAGCAAACCTAACAATTGTGTATGACAGCACTTCAAATACCTGAAACCAGCCCCCAGGCCCTTCCTAGAACCTAACACCTGCCCCATTCGCATCCCACTGCTGAGGAGGCCAACTGCTCAAGACTTGCCAGCTATTATTCCAACCTTTCTGATCCCTGGAATCAGAGACAAACCAAGAACTGACTTTCTGCACCTGTAAAACTTTTTATTATGAAAAGTCAAATGATGAAGTACTCTAGAAAGCCATTTCTCATGCTCTTAAGAATTCTGAACAATCTTTGAATAAGATGCATGAAAAACTGTTCCATTCACACCTAACAGCTATAGCGTTGTAAAGCTGCCTTGACCCCAGATCCCCACCCCCAGCCCAAACAGTCCATGTGCACACTACACCTGCCCTCCTCCCTACAGGTCCCTGGAAGGTAAGGGGCAAGCATGTCCAGGTCTGCACCCTTCACATCCAGAACATAAGCACTGGCTAGAAATGTTTACTCAACTGCTGACCCACCATTTCCAGTTTTACCATATTTGTCCATAAACTATTTATCAGTTGGTGATTGAGATGTAAGTATATTGCCTCCCAAGACCTGGAACTTGTTTAGAGAGTAATTTTAAATGTGGCATGTGGAATACTGATAGGCCTTCTTTACGCAGGAAAAGCTCCCCAGTTCATGAAACTCCTATGTCAATTCTTCCTCCATCCACACGTGTGCCTCCAGAGTGAAAAGGAGCTGTTTCAGAAGGGGGCTCTCAGCGCAGGCATTCTGAGGCTGCACTGAAAATGCAATGCCTACACTGCCACCCACTGAACCACAATGTCAGTCACCCATTATGACAACTAGCTGCCCCAAGAGGCCCACATGGACTCAGGACAGCCCACCAGCAGGAATAAAGAGAAAAGGCACAACTTCTATTGACAGAGATAAAGCCCCAGCTTCCAGAAAACAGTTTACAGCTGGGGGTTGGGCAGGAGACCAAGAGACCCACCCACTGGACTGCAATCACCTAGAGATAGGCTGGGGCCTGGTTCTGATTAATCTGGAACTCCATCTCAGAAGATGCCCAAAGAGACACCAAAATCAAGCCACAAAGGCGAGCCTGCTCCCCTCCTACACCTGAATCCGAGTTTGGAATCCTTGAGGTGTGTATTTTCCCACACACAGCTGCATCTTGAGCCCAATAGCCCAGGTGACCATGAGGCCTTTTAAAACTGTACCAGGACAAAAGCCCCTTCCCATAGGCTGATCTTGGACTATCCTCCAGTCAGGAAAGCCCACTCCAAGGAAAGCCATCTCTGAGGACCAACCAGAGACCTCCATGAAGATGGAATGCAAAGTCCACCTTCTTCTGAAGGAGAGAGAGTCACAAGGACACACACCTGCTTCACAACATACACTTGTTACCTGCCTATTTTTCATAGTCATAAAACGCCACACTGCTCTCCTCATCGGCCTGACTACAGTATGAAGAGCAAAGACAGGAACGTCACTGAATTTGGGAAGTTTAAGTTAACATCAAAACTGCTATAATCTGGAAGCAGAAAACAAAGCTGGAACAAGACTCATGAAAATTCCATGACAGCTGGCAGTTGCCACACCATGTTATGATCTAGCCCAGGATTCTGTCCCTGACAGAAACCTTAAGATGTTTCTGGGACAGGTCTCCTAATATCGACACCCTGTTTGTTAGGTCTGTCACAGGCAAATCTAACCCAGCTGGGAGTCACATATAAACTTGTGTGGGAGAGAAGAGGCTCCCACATCTTCTCTTACTAGTTCAAGGACGCTGTCTTCTTGGAACTCTTCAGAAGCCATCTCACCAACTTTGAGAACAGTGCAGTGGCATTTAGAGTTGGAAGCACGTCACTTAATAACTTGGGGCAAGGTCCTAACATTGGGGCAATCACCTCACATGAAGTCAGGAAGAAACAAAAGCATCTTGTTCTCTCCTGGACACTGGACACAGGACACACTAAGTAGCACATACGGTCACGGTGCAGAAAGGGGAGACACCTCACTCAGACCACCTCCCTCACACAGCTGGTGAGGGGAAGTAAGAGACACTATTAAAGTGCTGTACAAAGTCATGTGAAGTGTGCATATCTTTGCTATTTTAGAAAGTTCACACATGGACTTTGCATCAAAAGGAAAAAAACTTCTAAAACAATTCATGTCAGCCTCAGCTGCCCTTTCCATACCCCAAACCATGGATTGGGAAGGAGTTTTATGGGGCATGTATTCCAGAGTCCCCAGTTCTACTTTGCAGGTAAGGAACCTGCAGCCCAGGAAACCTAAGCAGCACTTTAACTTTCAAATTCCTAGGTGGGAAAAATTATCCTTCTTGCATGTCTCCCTGCAGAGGCCCCTTGGTCACCTCTTCTTGACACCTGATGTCTGCAGAACTGTAAGGAAGAGAGTCATGTCTGAAGTTTCCTGCTGGAAAGTGTGACTTCTGGGAGGCATTTACAATGGCATCCAGGGTGAGTTCAAGTCCCTCTTCCCCACAGTGTCTTCTCTGGCCTCTCCCTGCTCTGAATACAGGAATGCTCACCTGTTTTGGCCAAGGTCTGCCTTGTGCTGTTACTCAGCTTGTCACACAGCTGCAATACACACTCCATCATCTCAGTCAGACCTTTTCTCAGATGCCAGATGAACATCCATGTTCCTTATGGCTCTACAGAGGTCCACATTAGACTATTCCATGACTGAATCCCCAGGCCTATAACAGTCACAAGGGCTTTTTCATAAAAGAAGACTCCAACGTAAATCCTCAGTCATAGGTCCAAGTAGGATTCTAGGGGTCAGTCAGTTTAGCCCGCGCTTACAAAGTACACCTAACGCTTCTGCTCTAGAGAGAGAAGATAAATGAACCATGCTCACGAAGCCTGCCTTCTGATCAGAAAGACAAAGCCTGAACTTTCAAGAAACAATGAGCATCCCATACAAGCGGGAACCTAATCACCTGCTGAGGAGACTATGCTGAGGTGGACTGACTCTGATTTCTGAGAGGGAGAAGACACCACCCTCATCTTTATCCATAATGAAGCAAGATTAAGCTGGGACAAATGCCCACACTGCTCATCAGAGAGATTGTCAATACTCTGGACTGACACACCATGAGAAGAGTAAGGCCTTGACTGTTCTGAAAACTGTTAGTAGGTTTCTGAAAAGGAGTGTAGAGGATTTACTTCAGTACTGAGTTGGTAGAAATTATTAACTCAGAGATTGTTTCTATAGAAATTCAAATACCCCAGAGGCTAGAATTTAGAGCAAAGAAATAACCTTCCTGTAAGAACTCCTTTGTCAGTAAATGTTACATCCCCAACTTTTCAGATCCTTCTGGATATTAGGTCGGCTCCCTGACATTGATTTTTTAAGCAAAAGCTGTTTGTTAACCATAACTGCGTGCCTACAAAGATAAGCATTACATGACACAATTCTGTGTCGCTTCTCTCAGAAGAGGTTTAATTTTAGTGTTGGCTCTTCAACTCTGTCCCCATTTTTTTCCATGAGTATTTTAAATATGTGTCAACTAACTATCCAGAAGTGGAGTTCATACCTGGGCAAGGCAGAGAAGAGAAGCTATGTGGCAGCAGTGCCTTGCTGAAGCCACCTCACTCTCACCTGGGCCCATGTCAACAGAGAACGACTACAACCTAGCCGTACTGTTGCATGTTTCTCCACCGGCAACCTATTCCACCATGGCTGAGTTTCTATACGTGGTTTGCTCCAAGCCCTGCTGTGGTCAAATGGTTATCAACAATGTTCATGAACACTAACAATGGTAGCATTTAAAGAAGGCACTTTCCTCATCGCTCATATTCAAAGAGACAACTTCCCAATTCCATTCATCACTTATGTTAGCAGGGCTGTTTGCACACCTATCACTAGAATCCCCCAAACCAAGCCACAGGAAACATGAATTCTATGCCAATGTAACACAGCCACTGGCTCATATGGATGTAATATTCCTGCACGCACCAGTCATGAAGCTGAGATTTGTTCCCTTCTCCAGCTCTGGCTAGCCCCTCATCCTCCCCTACTCCTAGGAATCCATCCAGATTAGACCTGTACACACACTGGAACCCTCAGGGCACTGCCCCATCTAATCTAAAAAATCATGATCACCCATCAAAGCACCTTCTGATCCCCAAACTCGCCTGAGTGGCATTACAGATCAATGTTAACCTCTCAGCCACTCTCAGATTCTCCTGAAGGCAAACAAGCACATGGCATTCAAAAAACTACACTCGTACCTCATGAAAGATGCAAAAGTCATCAAGGCTTGCATTTTTCATGTCACCTGCTTTATTCTCTAATATTTCGGTCTTGAAAATTGTAGCGGAACCCGTTACTGCAAACATTCTGGAAGGTTTTATACAGCTTGTGCCTACTCCACCCCCAAAATCCTAACAAAAATGTATACAACGTTTGCTAAAGGCAATTTACACCAAGTCAATCTTAATGGGGCCTGAGGGCCAGGAATATGAGAAATTACCTATGATTAAGATAAAAACAGATCGTAGCTCCTCAATTTCTACCAAAACTGCACAATCCAATGTGAATTTTTTTTTAAACATCTAAAACTCACTAGCAGTAATTAAGTCAAGCTTACATAAAGGAAAAGCAAAAGTCCCAACAGTGAGAGAAACCTGAGTTACCTGGCCAAGCCCAAGTTGGTATTTTCTTCTATCCCCATCATGTTAAAAAGTGATCGCAATGGCCACTTCCTGGTCTCCCAGCAAATTCAGGGGCTCACTTCATACCTGGATACCATCTTCCCATTGCTCAACCTGCTCCTGCCACAGGGGAAAATGACCCCTATCGCCAACAACCCCTTGGAGAACACGTGAGAACAGGATGAGTCTTCCCCTAGACATACGGAGCGGGCAGAGGAGATCCCTATGCAAACAGTAGCCTCGGTGGGGAAACATCTGAGAAAGCAACACCCTGGGGTTAACCCTGACCTTCTAGGTCACAAACCACCCAGCTGGGACCACCAGGTATGGAAAAAGGACAGCAGAAACAGGGTTCTTGGGGGAAAGAGATAGAAAAGAATCATCTCTAATTCCCTACCAAAAACCAGGGCTCTGGCTTGGTCAGAGACGCAATGAGCAGCTGAGCCCAGAAAGGCAACATGAAGGATCCCACCTTTCCCAGTATCATCTTCCGTCGGCAGTGACCCCAAGTGATCCGTCGAAGGCATGTCCACTCGCAAAACCCAGGGGCCTCTCCAGATGCCCTGGGTTCCCGACTAGGGTCAAAGAGGGCGGGGGGTTTCCCTCCGAAGCCAAGGTGCTTCCAGCCAGGAGAATTAGGAAGAACTTCCCTGATCACCCAGAAGGCTGAGACACGGCTGGCACACGGGCTCCCCGAATTCTACCCCGGACACCAGTTGCCCTCAGCCTTTCTTCCTCCCCTCCCCCCCGCCCCCCGCCGGGAGGGCTTCCCGGGGGTCTCGGGTCTCTGGGGAAGGGCGAGGCGGGTAAGCTCCGTCAGAAACAGTGAGGGTCGTAGAGCTAGAGCGGGAGGGGAGGCAAAGCTCTGTCCTCAGATCCGTCTGCTCCCTCCGACCAGGCCGCACGGAAGCCTCGGCCTCACGTACCAAGCGCCCCCGGCCCGGGCCCGGGGAGCGACAGGCTGAGATGGCAGCGGCCCTCGTGGGAAGGTGGGCCTCGGACGGGTCCCCCGGAGCCCGTAGGTTGAGGGATACTGAGGAGGGGGAGGGTCACGGGCCCACGAGGCCTCGGTCCTGGCCTGCGCGGCGAGTACTTACGTTGCTCTGGTGGTCGATGGCCTGCAGCAGCCGGTCCCTGATCTGCTGCGGAGACGCCGGAGCCGCTGTCATTGCCTGGGCGAGGCGGGGGGGAGCGGCCGGGCCAGCGGGCGGGCGGGCTGAGGTGGGGGACGGGGGTCACTCACTCGCCGGCCTCCGAGAGCGGAGCCTCATGTTCCCTGCGGCGCCGGGGGAGGTGGGGGCGCGCGGGGCGGCGGAGAGGGGAGCCGGAGCCGGGGCTCAGGCCCGGGGCGCCGCCGCCACCGGAGGAGGAGGAGGAGCTGCCGGAGCCACCGCCGCTGCTGCCGCCGCCTCGAGAACCAAACTCCAGTGAGCTGCCCCCGCGCGGAGCACTCTGGGTAACCCGCGCCGCACGCAGCGTCGGCGCCACGCTGAGGAGATTGGGAGATGGGGCGGGCGGAGACGCCAGACCTGGGCGGGGCCACTCGAGGGCCCGCCCCACACCTAAACGCCTGCGCACGCAGGCGCACCGCCACCGCCGGCCCAACCCCAGCCCCCGGCCTGGAGAGCCGTTGGGAGGCGGTTGGGCGGGGTAACGGCTGCCTCCTAGAGGCCCCGCCCCCACCCGTGTGTGAGGCGGAGGTTCCCGACGGAAACACGGGGTAAGCGCGGAGTCCTTGAGCACAACGCTGCGGGCACTGCCGTAGAGCTGTGGTGCAAAGAGGGTGATGGCAGGACTTCTTTCCAGGGAGGAAAGCCTTCCCCGCACTGACGGAGGTGACGAGGGTTGCGGGCGGGAGAAACTGCCAAGATTTCCGAACCCAAGTGTCGGGTTTTTCCTCGTCCCTGGATCAGCATTCCTGGGGGCGAGGGAGACGGAAAGTCCACGTTGTGTTGCGCACGGAAGGGTCTGCCGGGGCCCCATCTGAGACCCTGTCCTGTCCGGAAAATCGTGAGAGAAGCCTCTCTCCAAGGATCCGCCTCCCCAGCTGCAAAGCTTGAAAGCCAGCCTCCTGAGCCGATCCCACGGAAGCAAACGTGTGCCCCAGTAACAGTTGAGATTGGATCATTGTTATGTAGGGCCGTTCTGTTCATTGTAGGTGTCGAGCAACATCCCTGGTCTCTACCCGCTAGATAACTAGTAGCGCGCTCTCCAGTGACGACAACCAAAAATGTCTCCAGTCATTGCGAGCTGTTCCCCCCGCCCTTCCTCTCCGGCCGACAGAATCTCCCCCTGTTGAGAACCACTGGTTTAAAAAGACCCTTCCACCCTGCTTAGGGTGGGGGCTGTAAACCTGAAACCCTCATTTTCTGAACCAAACACTTCCCAAAGGTGGAAACTGAGGCCCGAGGTCACTCAAAGCTATAGGTCAAACCCAGAATTGCTAATGTCAAGTCTAAGGGCTCCCAATCCCTTGCCTCCCCCGTCCCCCCCCCCCCAACTGCCTTCTTTCATTGCTGACTTCTTCCCTCTCTGGGAGCTCTATTAGAAATACTGTTCTGAGAAAAGGGGTGGAAAGGCAGACTGAGTGGATTATTAGCCACAGCCTCCGGAGAAATAACATTTTTGGTTGTTACAGGAAGACCTAGATTTAAAACAGGAGAGAGGCAGCTGATGAGAACCGCCTTGGATCTGTGCTACACCTGTTAGTCTTGCATTTGTCATGCTTCTGGGAAGCATTTTTATTTGCAAAAAACGGCTGTTCCAGCACGTGGTTGTGGCTGTTTCTGCAGATGTGAAAAGTTTTACATCACACTTGTAGGAGAAAATAAACACAGGCAAAATAGTTCTCTTTCAGTTATTCTTCCAATGAGGTGCTTTGTGTACATGGTCCAAGTTGGAAACCCACCCACTCTGAAACATTCTTTATCTCACTTGAGATAAGCAAAATAAACAAGCTCCCCCCAAAGTATAATCTAGTCCTGCTTCTACTTTTAATTTCTAACTAGATGTACAGTATCTTATTTTTAATCAAGGATTATACTTGGGAACACTGGAGATCTTCCTTGCTGACAATGCTGACAATGTCATCATCCTGGCTCAAATAAACTCATAAAAATTCTCTACCAAAAAAAAAAGGATTATACCAAAATAAGCAACGTTTTGCATGGGTCAGGTTATTTAAGAAAACTGGAAAACATTCAACTTACGTACTCTTTTTAAAACTAAAAAGAAACATTAAGATGACAACTCCGTGTCTCCAGTAGATAGAAAAGTGCTATTAAAAGTGCTATTATTTGTGAAATAAGTGAACATCTCATCCGATATACCACAGCTGTACACAAGCACACACCCCCAGACACATTTATGCAGTTCAGCTCCACAAACCTGGCACACAGAGGGGCTCAATAAATATTTAACGAATGAAAAAATATTTTATCAATAAATGTACACATGAGGATGCATGTGTGTAACGAAAATGTTTTCATTATAACAACGAGATGCCACAGGAACTTGTTATCAGCCTATGGTAAGATTGGTTTTGTTATACATCATTTCAATTAAAGTTGCAGAACCTATCAACAACATTGAAAACTTACTGATAAAGTATGCTTATCATGGTAAAGATCACCATTAAACAGTCTTGAAAATGTTAGGGCACAGCTTCTCTTAAGTCCATGATAGATAACTGTAGTTCACCTAGCCAACTTTCTGCTTTGGAGAAGAGATACTTGAAATGTTGTTACACAAAGGTGAGGCTCAAGGTAAATCCTCTTGCTGTAATACCCTGGGTGATATGTCCCTGAAATTATTACATAGAGCACTGGCTCCACCATCCTATGAGGACAAGATCTTTTGTGTTTGTAATGTCCTTGGTAAAGCTTAGCAAGGTGGCCCCCAAACATTAGGGAGAAGAAGGTAGTTTCAGGAGCCTGAGTGCTTGCAGATGCAGTCTTGGCAGAGAGGGAGTAGACTCCTCTCTTGCCAGACAAGGGTATCACAGCTACCACAACTTCACAAGACCAGTCTTCAACAGCGACACCACATGGTGGCAAGGAGCAATAGCAGGGAGACGGCTGACATCTGAAGTGAAAGCAGCTGTAGCTTTTCACACAAAACCCTGGGAGGTGGGCAATTTAAAGGAGAGGAAATTACTGGACTTACCCCAATAATGTATGTGAGTGTTCCAGTGATTAATAGGAAGACAAATGTGAGCAAATCCACCACCCCACCTTGACCCATGTGTTAGCTCTGAGTTTAACAGTCTGGTGGAAATTTTTTAAAACACTTTATATATTAACTCATTCAACCATATCAATGATCTCAAGCACCTAGAGATGGGTTTCTGAGTACTGCTTGGTTTTACAAGTCCTGTTTACTCTAAAAGTGAAACCAATTTCAACTGATTTTGAAAAGCCCTTTGGTGCCACTGCTTTTGGGAAAGGCTTCAAAGATAGACGGGAGAACTCTATTGTTATTGTGCCTCCAAGCAGGAGGATACAAAGATGAACAAAGCCTGCTCCAGAGGATCTAGTTTTGAAGCCAAGCAGTGGAATGGAGTTGTGTGTGTGTGTGGGGGGGGGTTTGTCCATTAATACAATACTCTAATTGTATTCTCCAAGAAAAGCACAGCAGGAACCCCACGGTAAAGAAAAGCCATTCTGGACAGGAGGACCCGGAAAGATGTTTGACAAGAAGGCACTCAGAGTGTTTCCATATGTTCATACCCTCTGACCCAGTGTTTCACAACTTCCAGAAATGTATCCAAAGGAAGCAATCAGATGCAGACACAGGTACATCTAAAAGGCAGTTCACAGCAGCATCATTTATAAGAAGAAAAGGGTGAACCAACCTAAGTGTTTAGAGTATGTAAATAAACGGGATCAATCTGTGGAAACAGGAAGGTTATGGACTCAGAGAGAGACCCTAGAATTATGTAACTCCAACTGGGGCAGTGGTCTTGTCTTATGGGTGTATGCACATGTAGAAATTCACCAAGCTCTACATTACTGTAGATTAAGTTTTGAAAATAAATAGAAATAAAAAGACATGTAGACATAGACAGATGGATAGTAGCTAGATAAGCTAGCCACATGAAACCAGAAAAACCTAAAAATGTCCCCAATATTAACTGATAAATGCAACACATAAACTATATACATTATCTTAATTTTAGTTTTATTAACTATATATACATATATACATGTTGCATAGAAAAAATACTGGAAGGGAAGAAACCAAAACGTTTACATAAATTGTCAGTGACAGGGAGAAAGACAGGTGATTTTTCTTCTGACACTTCTGCCTGCAGGTCCACATTTCCTAGAACACACATTCGGTGCCTCCTGGTTCCAGTCTGGGATCTTACTCCCTTGTGCCGCTTAGATCAGGTGGGGAGAGACTTTCATCCCTGTGTAGGCAGGGACTATGGACCTTGTCAGCAGGAAGCAGTTACTAAAGACCTACCATCCTCCCTCAGCACCCCTAAAAGATTTCAGGGATGGAAGTATCAGCTGGGGAGGGGGAGGGGGAGGGTTGGAAATGAGGCAGGCTAGTAAGCCAGGGCAAGTGGAATAAGGAAACTGACAGTTAAAGGGCCAAGGAGTTTACAGCCATCTAGTAAATCGCAAAATCCTATCTTCCCTAACCAAAGACACTTAAGAGTAAATGGTTTACACTTTTCCTCTCCAACCAGAAGGTAAATAGCTTAAATCTAATTGGTGCCATTTGCGCCAACTACACCCAAGGATGGATGAAATCAGAAGAATAAATCTCATTTTGGTGGGTGAGCATAAAGCTGATGAATATTCTTTTGAGATCTTCCCTTAAGACATCCCCTAAACTCCTACCCTTTAGAACCCTCAAGAAGCAGAACCTAATGCTTGTTTGTTCTCTCTCTCCTTTCCCTTCACTCTTACTCTCCCCAAGGACTTTTTCTTTTCCTTTGTCTCTCCTAAGCTCCAAGGGCCTTTCTTCTGCCTCTGTAACTTGTTTTCTGAGCCCATGCAACCCAGCTGACTCATTCCTACCACCTCAGTAACTTTCTAAATACACTTTCTCTTATAATTAAAAAAAGAAGAGGTGGCAACCTGGCACCTCTCCCTCATCTGTCTTCACAGTCCTGGGAGCACTGAGCCACCATGTCACAATCTGGTGGCCATGCTAGAGGGCATGAGGGAGAGGTCTGGAGCCTCCATGGGAGAATGAGGAACTGGAAGACAGAATACTGAATCCCAATTGTCTAATCCCAGACAGCTGGACCATCCTGGCTGAGATGCCAAGCATGTGCCGTGTCCAATTTCCTGCCCACAAAAATATAACTAAATAATATATTTTAAGACACTTCGCATTCAGGTCATTTGTTATGCAAAACTAGCTGCAACATTGCTATTCAATCCTCAGAGGACACACAAGGAGGAGCCTGAGGTTGAAGGGTGAGGAGATTCACCCAGGGCTACTTAGCCCCCAGAGATACCCTGGGATTCCAGGCCCAATCTATTCTTAACTGCTCTTTCTGCCTCCATGGCTTCTTAACTCCTGAGTCCCTCTTGCCTCATGTTTGTCTTTGGCTACATGTCTCCTGCATTCCTATCCTCTCTTGAACCCATGCCCTGCTCCAATCCTCTTGCCTGCTGACTACTCTCTCCTCCAATTTGCTATACATATGTATCCAGGCAGTTTTTTCATGTTTTATTTTATTTTTTTAATTTTAAAACATATTTAAAAATTTTATTCATTTGTTCTTAGAGAGAGGGGAAGGGAGGGAGGAAGATGGAGAGAAACATCAATGTGGGAAAGATACACTGATTGACTGCCTCTCGTACGCCCCCAGGTAGGGACCTGGTCTGCAACCCAGGCATGTGTCCTGACTGGGAATCAAACTGGTGACCTTTCCGTTCGCAGGCTGGCACTCCACTCCATCCACTGAGCCACACCAGCCAGGGCTCTTTCTATTTTTGACTTTGATTATCTTCTCTAGTACAGTGACCTTCATTCAGTTAAATACAGGATAAAGAATAACCATATATAAAAACAACATAGCACACATAATCACACGTACACAGAGGAAATAAAAGATCAATCCCTCTTTTGACATTTTTCCACTGCTGTCCTTGCCTTTTCTAGGAGCTACAGGGACATTTGTATCCATCCCCTTTTAATTTATATTTAATTCTTCAGAAAACAAACCAAGTAATATATTTTGGAAATTATAAAACTGATTTGTCTGTTTTGGGTCTGTAGTCACAAAATTCTTCTTTTTTTTTAAGACCTCAAAAAACTTGCTAAAATATCATGAAATCTATTTGCTCAACTAATCCAATCACTTTATTGGATTGTTCCTGTGATTAGATTATTTCTGTGATGGTCTGCTTGTTTAGATCAGAGGCTTTTATCTTGCTTAGTGCAGTTTTATATTCTTTCAATTACTCTCATGAAGCAAAGAAACAAAATCAGTAACTTCTAATTCTCTAGAGAATGATTTTGATAAACATTTTAAGTGTCTACAGAAATAATATAAGATCTTTTTCTTTCTCAGTAAAGAAACTGTTGGATAAACCATGAATTTGTTGTGGCTTTCACCAGGACTGGCCTCTTCTGCTCCAGACAGCCCTCCAGATTCACATGGTCTGAATCTTCTTGACCCCTGCTCCAAAAACTCAGTGGTCTCCCACTTCGTCTCACCTAAGCCCTTGGACTTTCCAGGTCCTCTTTTCACATACCACCCATCACACGCATTTCCTGTGCTGCCCATGTTCCTGGCCAGCCTTATTTCTCACCATCCCTAAGTAAGTTTCTCCGCTCTTTTCACACTGATCACCTAACTACCCCACTAAGTTACCTGGTTCTTGCTCCTAGAAGTGATCTCGCCAAATTCACGTGAATGGATTTTTGGCATGTGAAGACTCTGGCCCAGAACCCAGGATTCCCAGATTTGCAGGGAAGCACATGAACCAAATCAGGTATAAGCCATTTCCCTGAGGAGCAGACAAAAGGTCAAGGGACAGATGTCCAAAAAAATCAACAGGGAGGCTGTAAAGAGGGCGGAAAGACAGAAGCAGACAGAAGCCACAATAAAAGACCCCAAACCGATCAATGAAACTTCTCAGAAACACAGGGACCAAACTGAACCCCAAAACAGAAAGATGATGAGAGGGAACATGCTTCACAAGGCATTTCCTACAAACACAATGTAGGCTTCAGAGAGAGGATGGAGTCAAATCCTACGCAGTACCTGGGCCTAAGCCATCCCTGTCACAGAGAAACTGATGCCCAGAGGTGGGGCGGCGGGGGGGGGGGGGTGACTCCCCATGGAAAGACAGGACAAGGACTGACAGCACAGGCCCAGGGTCCCTCCCCACCATTCATTCCAGAATCTCAAAGCTCTCAAGGCTACAGCTTCCCTTAAGTTTGCAGCAAAGCCATTCAGTGGTAAAGCTTACCTTAAGCCATTTACAATTTTTGCTTGTTCAACTTTGAGTGAATTTCGGATGTTTTGCAACAGAAATATCACTCTGATGACCATGCACTAGCCCAGATGCCTTGGGGTGTCCTATCACATGTAGGACATGTGGCTGGAAAGTGGGAGTTCTGAATCTGGAAATGGCTCTGGTGTCCAGGCTTTGGGGCAGGCCACAGCAGTGAGGACCTCCTGTGTGCCGGGGACATGCCACCTAGCTTGGATCAGGAAGGAAGGGGGCCATGAACTAAGGAGGTGGGTGGCCTCTAAATGCTGGAAAAGGCAAGGAAACGGATTCTCCCCCACAGCCTCCAGAAGGAAGCAGCTCTGCCAACACCTTGACTATAGCCAAGTGACACATTTTCTGTTTCTGGCCTCCGGATCTGTAAGGTAACAAGTTCACGCTGTCTTAAGCTGTGAAGTTGGTGGCCACTCCTTACAACTGTGGCAGTGAGACTAGGCAGGCCCTTGACTAAAAAAAGGCTTACATCCTCTCCTTTACATGTAGCACTGCCCAGTTAGAGCTTTCTGCAATGAAAATGAACTTGACATGTAGCTACTGTGACTGAGGGATTGGTGTTTTAGTTTAGTTAATTCAGATGGAAACTGAAAAAACCACATGTGATTAGTGGATACCTAACGAACAGCATAGGCTATCACGACTCAAAAGTGTGGCCAAGGAACCAGCAGCATGAGCAATCCCTGGGAGCTGGTTAGATGTGCAGAATCGCAGCCTGCTAAATCCAACCCGTACTTCATCAAGACCCCCAGGGAAATCATGGGCCACCAAAGTCTGAGGTAGAAGCCACCATCCACTTCCACACAAATACTTTACAATGGAACATCAAGAGGCAAATCCCTTTGTAGCAGTTCTCAGGGTCAGCTTCAAAAAAAAAAAAAAAAAAAAAAAAAAAAAAAAAAAAAAAAAAAAAAAAAAAAA
>PVKU01000054.1:337985-443157 GCA_004027475.1 Anoura caudifer | reverse complement strand
AAGACAGAGCCTTTAAAGAGCTAACTAAGGTTAAATGAGGTCACAAGGGGGGCCTCTGAACCAATGTCACAGGTACCCTTACCAGAAGAGAAATACCAGGAATGCACGAAGAGAAAAGGCCACATAAGGACACAGCCAGAAGGTGGCCGCCTAGAGGCCAAGGAGAGAGGCCTTACCGTAACCCTGCCAGCTCCCTGACCTTGGATTTTCAGCCTCCAGAACCGTGAGAAAATAAATGTCTGTTGTTTAAGTCACCCAGTCTGTGAGATTTTATTATGGCAGCTCAAGCTGCCTAAGACACCATCTCATTTAAGCCTCATAAAACCCTGTCAGGGACGTCTTTTAATAAAAGTAATGACACTGATGAAAACAACGCCATTTACCGAGGGTCTGCCCTGTGTCAGGCAGGTCAAAGGCACATGTCAAAGCTTTCTCCTTCACTGTCACATTCCACAGAAGACATGGAGGCACAGAGAGGCCACGATGTTGCCCCCCGTGGCACTCTGTGGCAGAGTCCAGGTCTGGGCCAGACCTCCATCTTCCTTTTTGCCACAACCCTCTTTTCCTCAATTTGCACACTAAACTCTAATTAGATGCAATGAAGCTTTATTCCCCCTAAAATAACTTCTACAATTTCCCCAGCATAGTCTATAGTCTACACTCTATACTCTGGGTGCCCACATTTAGCCTGACAAGCTCAGGGCAGGCCTACATGGTGGGCCTTATGGACTCAGAGACCTAAAGCAACCAACCATACAGGATGTTCTGAAAATTAAAACGCTCGGGCCAAAATTGAGTCTTGGCAGACAGTCGTGTCCTAGGCCAGTATCTTTCTTGACAAAGGTCAATCTTTACCTTAACTAAGCCTGTCTATTATCTTTTTTCATTTATAATAACAGACCTTTGGAATGTCAGGGTAATTTCCTTTGACCAGACCCCTAGGGCACAATCTCCCACCAGAGCAGGACATCCCAGAAGCCCTCATTGTCATTGTTATCCTGGTCATTGTTAACCCACTTATGTAAAAGAAGTGTCTATTCGTTTTTTTTTTACTTTTTATCCAATTCCAGAGATACCCACCCCACTTCACTTTCTCCTGCCTTCCTAATCTACCACCAATAGACTTCATGTAATCCCTTTATGTCTTCTTTGACTCTGATGTATAAAACAAAGTGAGAACTGCCATTCTCTGGAGAGTTTTCTCAATCAGAGATTTTGCTTTCTGGCAACTGTTGTCAGTTTGGCTCAAATAAACTCATTAAAAATTCTTACAGGTTTGGACATTTGTTGATTTAGTTCTGTTCTTGCAGCTCAAAAGTAGCCACTGATGATACAAAGATGATTGGGCATAGCAACATTCCAATAAAACTTTATTTACGAACAAAAAACCCATGAATTTCCTTCATTTCCCCCCAACCATTTACAAAGGTAAAAACCATTCTCCCTCCTGTGCTGTGAAAAGGTAGGTGGTCGGCCAGACATGGGCAGCAGCGTGCCGAATCGTAAGTCAATACAAAAAGAAAGCCACAGAGCCCCATGCTGAACTAATTCTTGCCATTTCTTTTTGTTGAAAATGTGGACTTTGAATTTCTGATTTGCTATAGACTCTGCCTGATGTCTCATCCATGAACACTTGCTAGTACCAAACTCTTACTTACAGGAATGCTCAAGGGCCAGAGAGGGGCCTGAAGCTAGTAAGTGCTTTCCTCTGCATAATAATGAAAGTCAAGGGAAGGGTGGAAACAAAACAAGTTAAATTTACATTTTTTAAAAAAAGCATGCCTTTTGCTTTAAGCACAAAGAGCTTTTATCTTTCATTAACACTGGAAGACATCAGGAGGTTTGTCAATATTTCATAAACTTAAATTTGGTTAAAAAGAAAATAATGAAACGGTTGAAATGAAAAGAAAATGCTTCACTAATAAGTCTTGATGGCTTTTCAGATCTAAGCACTTCAGAGGCAGGCCAATCTCACTATCACTTCAAGCTGCTGCTCAGAAGACTAGCAGGGAGTCCAGGAGGGACCTTGCCCCTAACCACTGAGACGCAAAATTGCGTCCAGCTCTGGAACTTTGGGTTTTGGTCTATTAACCATATCACCTGAAAATGGCTGGCTAGATGTTCAGCAAGTCTGAAAAACATGTTTGCAAATATCTTTATTAAAATCCAGACCACTAGCACACAAATTACTCCACCTGAGTGACTTTGGAGAGATGGGGCACCTTGAGATTCTCCATCATTCCCTTGGCTAAGGGGCTGGCAAGTTTGTCTTGTAAATGGGCCAGATAGGTCATACTTCCAGCACCGCGGGCTAGATGGTCTCCAGTAGCAACTTTCCCCATATAGCAGAAAAGCAGCCAAAGTAGCCACAGACAACACATTCTCAAAGGTGCGTGGATGGCTGTGTGCCAATAAAACTTTATTTACAAAATAGGCTGCCTCAGTGGTTTCCAGTTTCTACTCTAGTGCAGCTGGAACTGAAGTGCTGTGAGAAACCCACACAAAAGAGGGATGTGTTCCATTCTCAAGACGGCAAGGGTGAAGGAAGCAAAAGGTTTCCAATATGAACCCCCAAGGGGGATGTTCAATGTGAACCCTAAAGTCTGCAGCCAGGGTGGGTGCTGCAAACTGGGGCCTTCTCCTTCTCCTTGTTCTCCAGGTACAGCTTCTCACCTCAGCAGCAACTTCAGGTAACACACTCCAGAGTGAGAAGTAGTGGGTGCTTATTATTTAGATGGTGGTTAAGATCCTTCTGGGCCAAGGTGGAAAGACAGCTCGTGTGATGTCAACTGCTATCACTTGCACAAAGAAACAGTTATCTGGGTGAAGCTGAAAACCTCCTTATTCAGAGCTTAAACTGAAGCAGCGTAATACCCACCCTGGACGAGCTGATAGAAATGTAGAACCAAGTCCTTTGGTCTGTATGTATGTGTATAAACATAGGCACAGATGAATAAATGATTGAATGAACAATAAATAAAGACAAGGACATCGGCTGTCCAAGATACATTTTTCTTTGGCATTTTTAGCCTGAAGTTGTCAAGGTGGACCTCTTGTTAACAGTGACCTCAAAAAGCCACTAGGAACATACACTGCAGTGTTATTTACAACAGACCAAAATTGGAGACAACTCAAGTCTCCATCAGTTAGGTGGTTAAAGTAATTAATATATCGTTATAATGGCTTATCTGCAGTTATTAAGAATGGTACTGTAGGAAAAAATACAGAAACAAGCTGTATTATATAATAATTTTTCTACAATAAACATGCATTGATAGTTAAAAAACTAAAACAAAATTAATGAAAGCCACTAAAGCCATAATGGTGGTACATAGTAATGTCACCTTCTGGAGTGCTCCTGCAAGTACCAGTGAGGGAAGCCAGTGAAGGTCCTAACACTGGTGACAGCTGTGACATTTATAATAGTGGACAAAGTACAACTGAATCAAGTGAGAAGGCCTAGCTTAAAGAGAGATTTATTGACTCTGCACAGTAATTACAAATGAGAACCATGAAGCCTTTCTGGCAGCCCAGAAAATATGAAGGAAGTGACGCTGCAATGAAAACAGCAGAGCCGGAACTGCCTTCCCCACTACCGGAACTATGTGCTGTATACCAGCCGGCATACAGAAAACACTGTATAGGGAATGGGAAGATGGGGAAAGATTTTCCATGCTGGAAATTGTTTCCAATTTTTTAAATTGTTGTGATCGCCCCTTCATGGTGGAGGTGTGGACTGAACGAATGAATCTAGGTGAGAAGAGAGAAAACGTAGCAGTGAGGAAACCCACAGGTATCGAGTGCTCACCCAGTGCTGGGCAACTGCTCAAGAGCCCAGCACAAGTTCAAATTCACCAAACCTTATAACAAACCCAAGTGAGTGTGACGTTCAAGCCCATTTTAGAGATACGGAAACTGAGGCTTAGAGAGGAGAAGCAGTTAGCCAAAGGTCCCACCAACAAGGAACAGAGGTGAAATCTGACCCCTTATCTAACTGACACTGAACATGAGCACTTAAATGCTATGGGATCCTATGCACCCAAAATTCAACCTCTGATAAGCTTTGGTACCAGTAGGCGTTCCTGAAAAGCCTCCTAAGGATTCATGATATGCGGTTTTAAAATGTACTGCAGGCTCCAACATGCATCCCCCAAAGCCACCCTGGTTAGGAGAACTTAACAATGAGATAACAGTTCTCCGGAAAAAAAAATACAATTACTGAAACAAAATTTCAATGACACCATTGTCTTCTCTGAGAACAATTCATTCCCATAACACACAAATGCCTTGCCTCATTGAAACCTGAATCTGAATGAGGCAGAGGTTTCCTCACACCATTCACACAGCTTGAAGAATGACCAGCCAAGATCTTGGCATGTCCAGTCTTGCTCCAAGAACTCAGGCCTGAGCAAAACTTGACTCAGAAGCTATACATCCTGACACAAACCATGGGGAGATGCCTGGCCAGATTTGACAAGGGAATAAACTACAGAAGCAATGAAGTAGAATGACATTAGCCAAGCAGTACAACAAGTGGACTTGAGCCTGGTCTAATGAAATCTACCGTTACTAATGGCCCTGTCTATTCTAGGTGCAGTCAGGTCAGAATCTTATTTGTCCATCCTTGTCCAACATTCATTGAGCAGAATCCAAAAGGGAACATTGTTCCTTTTTGATAGCCTCCAAAATGAATCCTAGGTGTTTTGCACAACCTAATCAAAATGACTCACGTTGGAAGTCAACCTCTTGGTCGAAAATGGAAGACAAAAGGTCTTTTGAGAAAATGAGCTTCATTTTCAACGCTCAATGCTCACTTACTTCTAAAAGCCTGCGTGTTGGCTTTTTCCTCCTACCAGGTTTTCCTACAAGTCAGGATTTCAAAAACCACAACAGACAAATCAAACACCTACGGAATCCAGGTGCTGACCACCAGTGTTTCACTTTGGCAATTAAACCAGACTCTCTTTCAAAACTTCTGTGCAAAATGCTCAAGTGAGGCTCATTATTTTTTAAACCTTGAAATCCCCCACTTAAAAAACAGACCCCAAAACCTCAAGCTTTCAGAACTAGGTCCCAGCATTACCACATAAATCATTCTAAAATTGTACAGCCCTGGCTGATGTGGCTCACTGGATTGAGTACCAGCCTGGTACTCAATGGAGGTTCAATTCCCGGTCAGGGCACATGCCTGGGTCGTAGGCCAGGTCCCTGGTTGGGAGCATGCAAAGCAACCAACTGATGGATGTTTCTCTTGCACATTACTTCCCATCTCTCTAAAAATAAATAAGAAAATCTTTAAAATTTTTTTTTTAAATTGTACAGTTAATGGCTCCTTAACAGAGTGCTTTCAAAACCAAGCAAAATTTCCCATAAAACACCTGTCTGCCCCTACCAGCTGTTCTATACCTCTTTTCCATGGGAACCAGTAATACTTCATTCTTAAAGTCCTGGGATGACAGCTAAACTGAGTGGCCAAGCAGAACCTACTGTGACAGAGAAGGAACTTGGATGCAGACCTAGCAACAATGAACTTTGTTATTCACAAACAGAGTCCAATAAAGAGGCTGCATCAAACTTAAAAGCCAACCTTTCTGCTTCAGATCCTCAGAAATAAATGATTTCTAAAAATCTGTTTAATTCAAACCAAAGCAATGGTTATTAAAAATACAGCAAGAAATAGCCAGAAACGTGTTTCTAGTGAAAGCCTGGTGGAAGAGGGATTCCACTCTGATAAAAATTACCTTTTCTCTGGGGAATGCAATGTTACCACAGCCCCTCACTCCCTCCTGCAATGTTTCAATGCAGAGACCAATGTGAAAATGTCTTTTAAAAAGAAAACAGTGATGCAGCCAGGAAACCATGTGCACCTTGGCAAACATTTTTTTCCACCCACCACAAGTTTGGGCTTTCTGGGAAGGTCACCGGTTTTCCAGTCAGAAACATTCTTGAAGTTATCAGGAACAAAGAAAGACTTGGCATCTAGGAAGGCGTGTTCTCAGTTCCGTATCTGGAGCTCAGGAGCCAAATAGCCTGGAAAATTCAGAGGGCAGAAATGTCTGTGAGAATGGAAAGCTATCACTCTGAAAACACTTTTTATTTTAAAAAGAGATTTTATTTATTTATTTTTAGGGAGAAGGGAGGGGGAGGGAGAAAGAGAGGGAGAGAAACATCAATATGTGGTTGCCTCTAGCATGCCCCCCCGCTGTGGACCTAGCCTGTATGTGCCCTGATTGGGAATCAAATTGCTGACCTTTGGTTCGCAGGCCAGCGCTCAATCCACTGAGTCACACTAGCCAAGGCTGAAAACACTTTTAGAAAATATTTTGGTCCTACTGGGTAGCTCAGTTGGTTAGAGCACTATCCTGATACGATCTCATCCCACACCCGCAATCAGTGCATACGCAAGAATCAATGCATGAGTATGAGCTCATAAGTGGAATAGCAAATCAATGTTTCTCTTTTCCCCCCTTGTTGAAATAAAAAAATCAAAAGTTTTTAAAGATAATATTTTACATTTTATTTTACTTTTACTCTTCTGTTATACAACACTATGAATATATTTGACACTACTGAGCTATATATACACTTAAAAAAATAAAATCTTAAAAAAAAAAAGACCTTTGAGTAAACAAGTGATTACAGTTAACTATGTTCACCGAAGAAAATCTGGAAGAAGAAAGGTCTGGAAACTACAATAAATGTCCCTGAGGTTTGGAAATAGGTATGTAGGTTATGACACAGGCCTATTGGGGAAACCCACAGAGCTGTTAATAAGATGCGTATGGGAATTCTCTGTATTATCTTTGAAACATTTCTATAAATCTAAATTTTCCAAAATAAAAAGTTGATAAAAAAGAAAAAAGACAGTGAAGGAACAACTGGATCACCACGTGCCAAAGAATGAAGATGGATCTCTACCTCATACCACACACAAAAGTTAAGTCAAAATGGACCATGGACCTAATTATTAAAATTAAAACTATGAAATTCTTAGTGACAAAAAGAGAAAAAATAGACTGGGCGGCATCAAAATAAAAAAAAATTTTGTGCTTTAAATGATACCCTCAAGAAAGTGAAAAGACAACCCACATAGATGGGAGAAAATCCTTGCAAATCATGTATGTGATAAGGGACTGGTATCCACAGTATAAAAAAAAAACCTCTTACAACTCAGTAATAACCCAATTAAAAAATGGGCAAGGGCTTTGTGAATGCAGAGGGAACACCATGAAGGCCGTGGGCACACTGCGAGAGTACAAGGTGGTGGGGCGCTGCCTGCTCACCCCCAAGTGTCGCACACCGCCCCTCTACCGCATGCGCATCTTTGCACCTAACCATGTTGTTGCCAAGTCCCGTTTCTGGTACTTTGTGTCTCAACTGAAGAAGAAGCAGAAATCTCCAGGGGAAATCATCTACTGTGCGCAAGTATTCAAAAAGTCCCCGCTTCAGGTGAGGACCTCTGGATCTGGCTGCACTACAACTCCCGCAGCAACATCCACGCCCCGTACCTGGACCTGGCCACCACAGGTGCTGTCACCCAGTGCTGCTGAGATACCATGGTGCCCAGCACCATGCCCGCAACCACTCAAGCCAGATCCTGAAGGCAGAGGAAGTGCTGCTGAACAGCAGTCAATTAGTTGCCCAATTCCAAGATCAACTTCTCTTGACCCACTGGGTCTTTTCTTGCCAGCACAAGCCATACTTCACCACCAAGAGGACCAACACTTTTTTTTTTAGATCAGCTACTTTGTAAAACAGCCTGGAGCTAACTCAAGAGAATAAATACAGAAGTTACCATATGACCCAGCAATTCCACTCCTGGGTGTACACCAGGGAGAAACGACAACTTAAATCTGTACAAAAATTTGTACACAAATGTTCCTATCAGCATTATTAATAACAGTCAAAAAAGGAAGTATCCCAAATATCCATCAACTAATGGATATTAGGGTGGATGAACAAACTGTGACATATCCATGTAATGGACCACTATTCAGCCATAGAACGAAATGAAATCCTGATTCACGTTACAACATCTAAGACATTAGAAGACATTATGCTAGTGAAAGCCAGGCACAAAGACTGCATATTCGATGATTCCGTTTATATGAGATATCCAAAACAGACAAAAAGGACATCACTGGTTGCCAGAGGCTGGGGAGAAGGAGGAACAGGAGCGACTGCTTAGTGGGAATGGGGCTTCCCTTTGGGGATGATGAACATATTCTAGAATTAGATTGTGGTGATGGTTGCAGAACCCTGCGAATATACTACAAAATCTTGAATTGTGAAAACCAGCTTCCATTTTATCCTTATTTACCCTTCTCTGTGGTTTGCCACCCTCATTTTCTCCCTATCTTCCTTCCAATATTTTGCTATGAAGATTTCAACAAATAGAAGAGTTGAAAGAACAGTTCAGCGAACACCCAGATATGCACCACCTACATCCTGCAATTAACACTTTGCTCTACTGCGTATCTATCCATTTACCTGACTACCTTATTTTTGATGTCTTTGAAAGTTAAGTTGCAGATACCAGTACTCTCAGTCCCTAAACATTCAGGCACGTTTCTCCATATTTAAAGTTTATCATGACTTTTATATATGTCCAAAATAGTCCAGCTCAAACAACACAGAAGTGGTTACGGGGAATAGCAAACCATCCCTCAGGCCCTGCTACAAGTCACCTCCACAGACAGTCTGGAGTAGATCCTTCCAAATCCCTCACTGGAAGTGTTTCCATCTCAGACTTCAGCACCCAACCAGCGTTTATTCAATGTTTACTGTGTGCTAGTCACAACTGAAGCCACAGTATGCATACAGGTAACATCAGCCTTCTTTATTCTCAAAGCACTCCCCAGTGTAGACATACCTTCTGGCACACCATCACTGACAGCTGACAGTTGGTCATATGGATGTCCTTTAAGTGACCTGATTCTTCCCCTGTTCTTGGACATGTATGTGATTTCCCATGTTTTAATATCCTGGAAAAGCCAGTCACTGCCTGACAGCTCTTTCTGGAGAAGATCTTCCCTCACTCATGACCCCTGCAGGAAGAGCTGGCCTAGGTCAGGGGTTAGCACAATCTGTAAGGGGCTACATAGTAAGCGGTTCAGGCTCCGTGGGCCCAGGCAATCTCTGCCACCATGCCCCAACTGCTACAGTGCAGAAGCAGTCACAGACGCGAGCACGGCTGTGTGATAGTAAAACTTCATTCGTGACAACAGGCAGGGAGCAGCTATGGCCCACAGGCTGCAGTTTGCTGAGCCCCGACCTCAGAGGTTAGGCTGGAATGAGGAACCTTCAATCCAACTAGAACTGGGTGACACGTAGCCAGGTCAATCAGACTTTGCTCATAGGAAATGACATCAGGACACTGGGCTACTGATCAAGCTTGCCTTGGGCTGAGCTGGGAGATCACAGAGCCTGAGGCTACCATCCTGGTCACAGGCCAGAAGATGAACAGTGAAGGAAGAAAGGACAATAAAGCCAATGGACAGAAAATAAAAACAGTAAAAACACACCAAGTCCTTTCCTGGCCCAACAACTTTGCATACTGCTTCCGGTACTACCTTGCTTCCCCCAGCTCTGTAAACTGGGCTTCCTGTCATTCTGGATTTAAATGGGATGTTAGCAAAGAGCCTCTTCCTAACTGCCTCCTAAACTGGGAGACTCCCTCACTGGTGCCACCTCACAACTGACTTTTTCTTATTTGTTTTCTCTCTGTGTTTCACCTGTTACACTGCGCATTCACTAAAGCCAGGGAGTATGACTGTCCTGGTCTCAGCTGTGACCCCAGAGCACAGCCCCCGGTGGATAGCTGTGAATGAATAAATGAATGGACAGGGGGTAACCTAGAGAGACAAAGGACAGAGGAGCCACCCCCATAGTGTTCTACTTTCATTAAGTCCTAGTTACACTTCCCGTACTTGTCTGCAAATTCCTCGATCTCTTCACCAGCCCTATTTGCGCCTGAGCAGGCCTCATCTGAGCTCCCAAAAGGGGCCTCTCCGGGCATCCATCACGGTCCTCCTTCTGAAGCCAAAAGTGCCCCCCAGTGGCGCAGGGAACCTCTCTCATCTTCTCATCTCCTAAGACCTAGAAATGGCTCCTCAAACAGCCAGCTGGCACAAGGACAACCCTGCAACTCCAAATTTTTAGCATCTGAACTCCTCATTCTCTTCCTCTTTGAGAGAAGCATACGGGATGGGCCCAGCATGGCCCAGAACTCTAGATTCTTCTGCTGTTTTAACCCTGAGTCTGTTTACTTTGATTCTCACAATTCATTAATGGCAGTATTGGAAATATGGCCCAAGGCTGGAAGGAAAACCAACCCAATTGGATTTTTTTTTAGACTAGTAAGAAAATAAAAAAGGGCATAAAAACAAACAAACAGAAAAATTTAAGGCATAAAAAGAGAAATAGTCTGAATATACTTCTGCAGGATTCCAGCAAGGCAGCAGCAGGATCCATAAGCACAATGGCTATCCAATTATTTTTCACCTTTCTGTACACCAGGTATATGCTAAGCACAGCAGAAATGGCAAGAGATGACCAGGCCACAGGCTCAGGGGAGGCATCTCTTGGCAGCCCCTGGTAACATACTAGACACAGCCAGGACTTGGAGAATACCATGTTCCAATCTAAGCTCCAGCCTGGACTGCACTGACATAGCTTAAACCCTGTAAACCCATTTCCTCTCTAGCTTGGAGAGTTCTTATTCTGAAGGCAGAAGGTGTGACACCAAAGTGCAGCTCAGAAGACAGAGACTGACCATCAGGTGGGTCATTCTGGAGAACGACAGTAAAGGAGATGGGCAGGCCTGACTTACACGATCATGCAGAACATCATGAAAACATTCCACAGGGCGATGAAGATTCGGAAGTACCTGAGGCTCAGTAAGAACTCCCGGATGTTGTCACCTGGAAAGTCAGAAAGCATGTTTACAAGCACTGCTAACATTACTGTTGTCACAGCTGCAGGTGCTTCTGTGGTCTCTGCCCACTCCACACCCAGTGCTCCCATGTTCCAGTGCCAGCCCCCCTTTTCCTTTGCGTCTCTTCTGCTCTCCCACCCTTAGTACTCAGGCTGGGAGAGCACCAGGATCCCAGCCTCTGATTGGCTC
Organism: Anoura caudifer; assembly: GCA_004027475.1. Lineage (NCBI taxonomy): Eukaryota > Metazoa > Chordata > Mammalia > Chiroptera > Phyllostomidae > Anoura > Anoura caudifer. Next base: position 432,032 of record PVKU01000054.1, on the reverse strand, counting down.
AGGGAGGAGCACATGACTCAAGTATGCCCAATGAGAGTCAGCCCTGGGACTTTTGCTCCAACTAATGTTTTCTGCCAGGCTTCCTTGGCTGGGCTGCAAAGATATAAGCAGAGTCCTCTAAGGCAGGGCCTGGCAAACTATGGCTCAAGAACCAAAACCAGTCCCTGCCACCTGTTTCTGTATGGCCGCAGAGCTAAGAATGTTTTCCATATTTCTTAATGGTTAAAAAAAAAAATCAAGAGTATTCAGTGAGGTTGAAGACTTAAATGAAATTCAAATTTCAGTATCCACAAACAAAGTTTTATTGGAACACAGCCATGTTGCGTTCCAATAAAACATATTGCCCATGGCTGCTTTCTAGTTCCAATGGTAGAGTTGAATTGCTGTACCAGAGACAGCACAGCCTGCAATTCAAAACTATTTATAATCTGGTCCTTTACAGAAAAATGTGCCGAGCCCTGCTCTAGGGTCATCTTTGCCAACACGTCAAAGCCAGCGTGACAGTAAAACCAACCTAGAAAAACAAAGAGAGCTGGAGACAGTCACATGCTGGAGGGCTGCTTGGAGTCTTGACTCCAGGTGTGCCTGAAGACAATTCTACCCTTGGATGTTAATTTGCTTTAACCACTTTGAGCTGGGATTTAAGTATTTGCAACTAAATGTATACTAACTTGGGCAAGTAAAACAGGTGTTCTCATGGCAACTTACTCCAGTCCACTCTGCAGCCAAGGAACAGAAACCACTCCAAGAGGAGGCAATTTGGTACATTAAAACTCCAGAGACCTGTGTTTCAGAACCTTCCTCTGGGGTCTCAGTTGATCCACACAAATGCCCCGCTCAGGCCTCTGGAATGAAATGAACTGGTCCCGATTAGGTGACCTTCATGGATGTTACCTAAAGTGTCATCTATAGACCACAGCTATGAAATACATACAAAATACCAGGCAAGAGCTCAGAAACCGTCACAGCAACCCATCATGACAGTCACCTCGTACTGCTGCACCATCCCAGTGTTTGCTCAGCACATGGTCTTGTTGAACACACTTTAGAGGAGTCCAATAGTATCCACCCCATGGAGTAAGCTTTATGCGGCACAACCTATGTAAGTGTTGGCCCAACATGGACTTCAAATGACATAGACAGGTCTGTTCCCAGGATGTCCAAGAGGCACTGCTTGGCAACGCCCTTCTCTGAGCTAAAGATCACATAAATGGGCTCTCCTGTCATCAACAGATTCTGATTAAGGCCACCCATTTGTTCCAGGCAGGAGTTAAGTGTGGGGGACACAGGGAGGACAGAGACAGGGGTCCCTGCCCTAAGGAGCTCTCCAGGGGGACAAGTACTAAACAAGCAATCACACAGCAGGAATCGGCCAAAACAAGCTGGAGCCTCTCTTTTCTGGAGTTTAAGGTCAAGTGTGAGGGGGAGATGTTAGCCAGATGACAGCATACTTAAAAAATAACTGTAGGAAGGGATATGAGTGCTGATCTATCTATGCACCAAGTTCTAGCAGTAGAACGAAGTGGGTAGCAGAGGTGGGCAGAAGGAACACCACATCCTCATGCCTGTCTTTCAAATACACGCGCGCGCGCGCGCGCACACACACACACACACACACACACACAAAACTAAAAAGAAAACTGGAGTAGGACTTGAGAAAGAACTGTCCTCTGAGATGGACCATTCCAGAATCCATAAAGGAGGCTTTACCTGTGCCAGGCTCCCTGGATTCCTCCCCAAAGCCTTGTGTGTCCTTCTTTTTCCTATAAAGAGAAGCAGTGTCCATTTTCGATGGCACAAAAGGAGCGCCCAGTCCCCGGCCTCAGACAGCCCTACCGCTGACTTACTCTGTGACCTCCGGAGGTTCGATGACCCTCTCTGGGAGCCCACCTGCCCCACCAATGACAGCCACCGACAAGGTGAAGAAGCTAGTCCCTGAATACAGGTTAGGGATGAGTTTTTAGGACCTGAGGATCTTCGGGGTGCGAGAAGAGGAATCCCCGGGGAACGGAAAGTCACGATTTCAAGCTGCGGTGGGGCAGAGACCACGCTGAGAGCGGGGCCAGAGGACTGAGTGAGACTTGGGAGCTGGACTTGCGACGTGGGGCTGGCCCACGCTCGCGGAGGCGGGGCTACGGGTACCCGGGTGGGGCTGCGGGGCATTCGCGGCCTACTTACAGCTTAAAATTAAGCACCGCTCCGGCATTCATCAGTAGCGTCCTGCGGGAGGAGAATACGGTTACCTAAGCCGCCCCCAACCCCGTCGGGGTTGTCCAACCTCTAGTTCCCTTAATTACCCGAAGAGCAGGATGTCTCCGATCATCGTTACAGCCAAAACGTCCGCTGGAACCGGAGGCGGAAGTCCAATGTAGAAAGGGGAGGTGAATATGAGTCGACCAATCGCAAGTCAGCGCTGGTGAGGACTGAGCCAATCGAAGGCCAAGGCAGGCAGGGTCCGGTGCTTGCAGGCCCGGCCCCCTTAGGGTAGGGAAGAGGTAGCTCCGGTACTCGCCGAAGAGGCCAAGAGCGTAGTGGAGTAGGACTGGGCGAGCTTGTGACGTCTCTGATGGGAGGGACCATCTAGAGGCGGGATTAGGTCATTCATCGGAGGCGTGCCGCACTGGCCTGAGCGACCCACCCGCTGTAGAGGTAGTGCTGTGGCTTTTTCTTCTGGAGTCTCAGCTGGGTCTTCGAAAGCAACGGGGCCTCTGACTACTGAGCGGCACAGGGGAATGGGTCTTCATGCAGTGGGTCCTCCCGGGCATGGACGCCCCGAATGGTTGGGGAGGGTCCTTCTGGGCTCCTTGAGAGGCGGGGATCCCCGTTACTGGTAGCGGGGCATCCCTACCAAGCGGTCTCTTTGGAGGACGGAAGTCTCCATGGGGGACAGAGGTCATGACTTACTGAGCCCTACGGAAGACTAGGGTAATGACAGCTGCACAGAGAATGAGTGAAGGGACCACCTTCAGGGCACAGGAGGATGGAATTCTCCACTAATCAGGCTCCACAGGGGATGGAGGTCCTGATCCGAGGGCTCCGCAGATGTCGTGGGTCCTCATGGAGCCCCATCTGAACGCGGTCCTAATGCGTCCCACCTGGGTGGCCTGCGTGCGTGAGGGACCTCCTCTCCCCAAATGGACGGCTCACCGGCCCAACTCACTCCACAAGGGTGAGCACCCCGCCTCTCTGGGCTGAATGGGGTCGTGATGGCCCAGAGGAGGGACAAAGTAAGGGAGACTTGACTGGCCGGGCTCCTTGGGACAGGACTGCCTCACGACAGCTGTCGCCCCTCCTCCCACTCGGGGCCGGGTTTGGGGCGGTGCCTGGCGGGTTGGGGCGGGCCGAACCGTGGGGGCGCAGTCGCGGAGCCGCGGGCGGCGGGACGCTCCGGGCTGGGGGCTGGGGTGGGATCGGGCGCACACGCCATGGATCTGCTGTCAGCTCTGAGCCTGGGAGAGCTGGCGCTCAGCTTCTCTCGAGTGCCGTTGTTCCCCGTCTTCGACCTCAGCTACTTCATAGTCTCCATCCTCTACCTCAAGTATGAGCCAGGTGAGCCAGATCAGGGGTTTGGAGGGGGCTGGCATTGCGGGGCGGGGGTGGGGGGGTGCGAAGAGCAGGAAGCCCTGGATTGTTGGGGAAACAAACAGGTTCGGAACGGGTTCGGGAGAGCAGACAGACAGGTGCTGGGGTCGTGGGGTTCTCCAGTACCGGGATAGGCAGGAGGGAGAAACGTGAGGGAGGGCAAGAAGTGAAGAGCCCCCCCCCACCCGAGATGTTGGGGCTGGGGAAGTGGGAGTAGATGTGGGCTGGAGGGAAGGAGAGGAACGTGATAGTTCAGAGGAGGAGGAACAGGTGTTGGAGAGGGGGCAGGGAGAGGTTAGGGGTCCTAGTAGTGGAGGGTCGCATGAAGTTCGGGAGGGGTTAGGTCGTGGTGAGGATGCAGGCGGGGGTGGGCGCTGCCGGCTCCGCAGATGTCTTGGCCGCCCGCAGCAGTGACCTCCCTCCTTGCCCTTGGCTAGGGAGCAGGAGCGGCAGCTGAGTGTCTATATAAGGGCCGGTTGTGCTGGGGTCAGGTTCAGAGAGAGTGACACCCAATGCCCCCTCCCGCTGCAGCCAAGGGGCTACCTTCCCCTCAGCGAGGCTTACTGGATCTCCTCTCTGCGGGAATTCCTCCAGCCCTGGCCCCCATCCTTTTCATTTACTGAGCAGAATCGGCTCTGGGACCCGGTAATTTGGGGTCAGCCTTTCCCCACCAGCTCCAGATCCCCATGGAGAATCGCAGAGGGGAAGACCCAGCTTCTAGGATTTAAACACACACACCTTTTTAAAATGAGGGTAAATGGCCTCCACAGAATGTGTTCTATTTTTATACAAGGTTCACTGAATATTCCTCATACTCTTAGTATTCTAGTTATTCTAGTACACCAGCACTAAATGAAATGGACAGTAGAATTAAGCTTTAGAAAAAGGTCACCCAAAACTTTGTGACCGTTTCTCCCACTTAGATGTAAATCACCCCTATATTCTCTTCTCATAATGGAAATAGCTTTTTTTAATGATAAAAATAGGTGCTCCTTATATTTTAAAATCAAGCCAAAAAGCACAAAGGAAAAAAAGAGAGGATCATAGCTGATGTGGTGGTCACCTTCTCAAGACCTCTCTTTTCTGCGTTCATACCCCCAGAGTTAGGAATGTATGCGAATAAGATCATATGCTGCTTGCCAAGTGTTTTGTTCAGTTTTATTTTTGCCAACCTATAAGCCAGAGCCTATTTTTTAAAAAGCTTTTCTGTAGAACAGTTACTTTGCAAAGCAAAATAAGCTTTGTATTGCTGGAAGATGACCATGGGGCTGTATTTCCTGTCCTGTGACTCAGGCCATTCCCGAGACAAGTACAGAACCCAGCACACCTTGGGAAATCTCAAACAGTGGAGCAGGAGCCTCCTAGGAATGTAGGACACAGGTGTCTGGAGGAAAGGGGTCTCCAGGCTGGCTGGGAGTGTGCAGGAGGGGTCAGGACATTCCTACTGAGTCATGGTACTAGTCCTCTGAACTGGAAGTGCAGGAGCCTGAAGATTCCTGAACGTTGAGAGAGTTCAACGGTTCTCACCCCTAGCTGCACATTAGAGCCTCCCCGGGGGCTCTTAAAGGCTCTTAAACCCTCCAAATGATTCAGAATATCTGGTAGCAGGCTCTGGTATCCTTCTGTTTGAAGTTCCCCTCCCCCAGTGATTGCTGTCTACTGTCAAGGTTGAGAACCTCGACCCAGTTCAACCCCCTCCTTTTGTAACTGGGGAAATTAGGAAACAGAGGCTAAGCTAATTTACATAAGCTTACAATGAGCCTCTGGTCCTGTGGCTGGTGGATGCTGGCCTTGGGAATCCAACCCAGGCCTGCTTGACCCCAGGAATTACTAGGATTACTCTAGGATACTTGCTTCTCCCTTAGAAAAGGGAGGTGTTGGATTTAGCTCTTAGTCCCCCAGTTTGGTGGTCCTGCTAAGCCTCTCTGTAAAGGTTTCCTTGCAGAATCCATGTGCTGATTGCAGGAGCAGCTTCAGAATCTGCAGAGTCCCTTGTTCAGAAATTAAGAATTTCTGGACAGTGACTGCAGAACAGCAAATCGAATGTGGGGCCCTCTGAGCACTGGGTCCAGGGCCACTGCACAGGTAGCACTCTCGAAGAAGAGAGCTGACCTGCCTTTAAGGAAAAATCTCCAAACTGGGAGTGATTCTGCCTGTAGCATAGGCTAGTTATGGAGTCTCCATGAGCTTCAGTTTGCTCATCTGTGAAATGCGCTCATTGGTAAAATAACCCTGGGTTTCCTTTCCTGGCTGTTGTGAAGATCTACTGAGATCCACTGAGAACTGCTAGGGTCTAAGGCACTTGGGAGAGGTACTTAAACAAATTATTTTTAAGGCAGTGAGGAAATGTGTTTTCTGGGATGCAGGCATTTGCTGGGGCAGGCTTTCCTGAGAATAAGTGCAAAGCTTGGAGTGGGGTCCTCAAAGTGAAAAGTATCTGTGTCCCCTGGGAGCTGGTTAAGAAATACAGAATGCCAGGCCCACCCCCACCCAGAACTGCATTTGAATAAGGTCCCCATCAGCACACTAACATCTGAGAAGTGATGAAGTGTAAGAGGCTGGAGCTCCTTGTTAAACCAGGAGCTGATTCATGGGGCTGGGGGCTTGGGTCCGATTCACTTCCAGGACCCCCAGCTCTATGCAAGAAGTCAGGAGGAAGCAGTTGGTGCTTGGCTGCATGATTGAAGGAATGAAGGAATGAATGAATTACAATCCTGGTTACCTTAAGCCCGACCCACCCAAAGAACTTTTCAGACCAGTGGTCCTCAAATTAGACCCACCTGCAGAGCTTTTAAAACTCCCCTCATCCAGGCAGCACTCCTCTGTCATTTAAATCAAAACCACTAGGGGTAGCGCTAGCATCAGTGGTTTATTTTTTTGGACTGGGAAAATTGAAATATGTCTATTTCTATGCTTTTGCCAATAAAATGTGTTTTATAAAATGTTTATCTTTAAAAAAGATTTTATTTATTTATTTTTAGAGAGAGAGGAAGGGAGGGAGAAAGAGAGGGAGAGAAACATCATTGTCCAAGAGATACATCGATCAGTTGCCTCTCGCACACCCCAATCTGGGGACCTGGCTTACAGACCAGGCTCATGCCCTAACTGGGAATGGAACCTGAGACCCTTCAGTTTGCAGGCTGGCGCTCAACCCACTGAGCCACACCAGCCAGGGCTAAAATGCTTTTATCTTATCACACTACTTAAACATTTTCTAAAATGTACTTTTCAATTATAGTTAGCATATTGGGTTGGCTAAAAAGTCCATTTAGTTTTTTCCATAAAGTAAAAGACACATTTTTCATTTTCACCAATAACTTTGTTGGTTTGGATATTTTGAGTATGTCCGCTATCTCCTGCTATTGACTTCTAGTGGGTAGAGGCCAGGGGTGCTGCTAAACATATTCCAATGCATAAAATAGCCGCACAGCAACTAATTATTTGTCCAAAATGTCAATAGTACTAAGAAACTTCGCAAACCACTTTTAAGACTTTTGATGTGTTCCATCAGTCACAGCACCTTCTCCATACACTGCACAAATCTTTCTTTTTTTGCATTTTAGTTGCGTTTTTACCTTTCTTGAAATAATAAAGCATAATACACTGAAAATGTTACATGTTTTCTTCCATCTTCAATTTAAAATGGCTGCATAAAAATTTGCCAATTTTGATGCTTTTTTAAAAATGCACGTTGATATGACAGCTGTCACAATACACAATGTAACAATTGTTTTGAATGAAGTTAAAGACAACTAAGCACAGCTAGAGCCATCATATGGAAAAAAACTAAATGAACTTTTTGACCAACCCAATGTGATATCATATTAGTTTCAAGTGTTTTAAAGTTCCCCAGATGAGAGCTGGCTCTCCACCCCAGGGTTTCCCAACCTAGTCAGGCACTAGTGATGGTTAGGGCCAGACCATGCTCTGTGGTAGGAGCAGTCCTGTGCATTTTGGTATGCTTTGCAGCATTCTTGATCTCCATCCACTGGATGCTGGTATCACAACCCATTGTGACAACCAAAAATGTCCCCATACATTGCCATTGTCCCAGATTTTTGCTTTGAATTGAGAACCATTGATCTCCAGGGGTGTCCAACCATTTGGTGTCCCTGGACCACACTGGAAGAAGAGTTGTCTTGGGCCACACATTAAATACACAAACACTAAGGAAAACTGATAAGCAAAAAAAAAAAAAAAAAAAGTTTTAAGGAAATTTGCGATTTTGTGTTGAGCTGCATTCATAGCCACTCTGTGCAGCCTGCAGGCCTCAGGTTGGATGCCCCTGGAGGTGCTTCTAAGGGCCAGGCAGGTGATATACGGGAAGCAATAAGCCAGCCAGGTGGGGACCGTGCCCAGGTGAGATCCGGGGAGGCTCATCTCCACCTGGTTGGGCCTGGAACCACCAGAACTGGTTTTTCAAGGGAAGCTGGAAATGTGATTTGGCTGTTAGAACACTTTCTTTCTTCTCTTCTTTTAAATTTTATAGACTTTATTTTTTAGAGCCATTTTAGATCCAGATCAAAATTAAGCTGAAACTACAGTTTCCATGTGTTCACTGACCACCACCGCCACATCCACGTAGCCTTCCCCCATTTGTTACAGTCAGTGAACCAACATTATTGATGACATTGTTATTATCAGGTAACCATTATTGTAGCTTGTCAACATCATTATCCACCAGTCTCTAGTTTACATTAGGAATCTTTGGGGGTGTACATTTATGAATTTTGACAAATGTATTCACCATATGCTATCATAAAGAATAATTTCGCTGCCCTAAAAATCCCCTGTGCTCCACCTTTTCATCACTTTCCCTTACCCCCGACCCTGAACCCCTACCAACCCCAGATCTCTTTACTGTCTTCATAGTTCTACCTTTTCTGGAATGTCATAGAGTTGGACTCATGCAGTCTGTATTCTTTTCAAACTGGCTTCTTTCACTAATATGCATTTAAGCTTCCTCCATGTCTTTTTGTGGCTTGATAGCTCATTTCTTTTTAGTGTTAAATAATATTCCATGGTATGGCTACCACAGTTTAATTATTACCTATGGAAGGACATCTTAGTTGCAGTTTGAACATTTTAAAAATTCTGTGTGCACCAAGAACAATTCCTTGATCTCTGGTTTGAACTGAAAGCTTTTTTGAGATTGGTGCTGCACATCCTACAACCTTGCAAGGCAGGGACTACCAACTCCTTCTACAGGGAAGGAAACTGAGGCAGAGAGCTGTGCTCAAAGACTCAGGGAGAGAGTATTCAGAGTTGCAGAGAGACTGTCAATTTACCTCATCTGTAGACCTCACACTAAACAGCGCCGAAGGAGGAGCAGTGCTGAAAGTGCCCCGGGGAACCCTCTAGTTCACCCCTGCCCTCCATAGACTGCACACTGAGAGGGAATGCCATGGAGTCCACCGAGGCTAGAACTCAGGGCCTGACCAGGGTTCCTCCTCCCTCCCGAGGCAGAGCTGATTTTTATAAATTCATCCACCAGAATTTGCGCCCACAGGTACTTTCCATTTCGGTTCATTTCTAGGAATAACTCTCATAACTGCTAGGCACTCAGCAATTTCTTTTCATCCTCACAGGCACAATGGGGTGACCAAGTCACCCAGGTTTGCCCAAGACAAGAACCCAAGGTCCCTTGTCCCAGGAACTCCCAGGTCCCAGGCAAACTGGGATGGTCAGTCACCCCAGACAGCAGCCCTGTTATACACATGAGTAAATTGAAGCCGGCAGAGGGGACAACTTTGGTGGCTAACTGGGGGTGGAACCGATATTCTGCTGCTTCTGTGTGCCGCTCCCAAACCAAGGAGTGTGGCAAAGGGAAGGAGCCAGGGGGACAGCGTCTCAGCCACTGCCTTGCTATGGGTCCTCAGAGCAGGTTGTCTCTGAAAGCCTCAGTCTTCCCATTGGTGGCAATGGGGAGACTCTTCCTGTCCTTCCAGGACTGCAGGAGGGTATTGACAATGATGAGAAGCATAATAATTATCTGGTACCTTGCCTTGAGTTATCGGTACAACTCGGTGAAGGGGTCTCTCTCATTCTCTTGACAGCAGAGGAGACTGAGGTTGGGAAGGGAGCAGTGTTTGCCCAAGGCCACGCCCGAGTGAGCAGCAGAGCCCAAAACCCAGACATGTGACTTTTTTAAAAATTAGAACTCACACCTGGTATAAAAACAGAGCCTGCTTTAGTCCTACAAAACCCAGGCTCCCTGCCCCTCCCCAGTCTCAGCCTCTGGGGTAGGCTCAAAGGGCACAAGAAAAGCCCTGGAAAGAACACAACCCCTGAGGGTTATTTTTAAATGCAGAGGTATCCATTTCTGCAAAGCATGGGTGCCTCACTTGACCCGGTCCCTGCGGAACCCACCAGCTGCTCTGAAGGATTATCGCTCGGCTGGCAGCACTCTGAGAAGAGAACACTCTGCTTTCTTCAGCCCTGTAGTCCCTCCCTCAGTAAATGCTGTGACTTTAGGACGACCCGAGGTCAGAGACAAGGTGCACATGGTGCTTGTAACTCCATGGTGAGGTTGAGGAGGGAAAATTCAGTCCCAGCCATCGTTAGAGGAGTTGGGCAAAGAAGGGGTTAAGGGCTTGCACTTGACAGAAGGGAAGGGAAGGGAAGCAGAGGGAAACATAGCTTGTCCAAGATCACAGGGTTAGTTGGGGGCATAGCCCAAGAGAAAGGGGAGTGTGGTGATGACGTCCTCTAAAACAGCTTTTATTAGGTGTGCTTTCCGACTATAAAATGTGTAGCAAGAGAATGAGTGAATAACCATGGCCTATTTCTATGAAGGAATACTATACAACAGTAAAAATGAGTATTACTCTAAAATATTATACTCAGTGAAAGAGACAAATGCAAAACACTGTGCTATACAATTCCACCTACATGTAATATAGAAGGTCTAGGACATTTTCATCACACCGAAAGGAGACCCTGTCCTCATCAGCAGTCACTCCCCATTACCGTCCCCCGGCCCCTGGCAGCCACTGACCTGCTTTCTGTCTTTGTGGATTTGCCCATTCAGGACATTTCATATAAATACAATCATACAATATATGGCCTTTTCTGTCTGGCTTTCGCTTTAGCATGTTTTTCAAGGTTCATCCATGTTTTAGTATCTGTCAAAATTTCGTTCCTTTTTTAAAAATTAATTTCCCATATACAGTTGCCATACAACATTATATTTCAAGTGTACAACAGTGTACAATACAGTGATGAGACATTTGTATACCTTACAAAGTGAGCACCACAGTAAAGACTTCACTCCTTTTTAAGGCTGACTGATGTCCACTCTATGGGTGTGTCACATCTTGTAGCTATCTGTCATTTGATGGACGCTGGAGTTGTTTTCACCTTTCAGTGATTGTGAATCATGAACATGGATTTTTAAGAGTCTTCTGGAAATTTATGATGGGTTCTTATGGCTATAACAACATGGAACACCCCACTGCCCGCCCAAGGCAGTGAGATCTCCTGTTCCTGGACCCCCATCCACAGCCATCAGGGAGGGGCAGGTGGTAGGAACCCCAGAGGGGGCTTGGTACAGACTGTGGGGCCCTAGTGCAGAGAGGCAGGAGAGCAGCCCATGTCTTGCCTGCTTACCACCTTTTGGTGGGCGGGGGAGGATGCTCTTGTTTTTTCTGGGTTTGATGACTAAATATTTCAAACACAATAAATACTACAGTCACCTCTGTCCCTTCCACTCAGACTTAACAGATGTGAACATAGATTTGCTTGAGATATGCTTTTTTTAAAATACAGTGACAGACACAGCCAACCCTGCCCCTCACCCTCTCTCTGCCTCTCTAGATGTGGCCACCACCCTAAAATCAGCCCGTGGTATTCCCGTCGCTCTGTTTATACCTTCACCACTGCCCATGTATCTGTAACTACAGTGGTTCCCTCCCCCGCCCCCCATTTGAGGTTTTTCTTTTTTGTAGTTTCAGTTATTTGTGGTCAAACAGGAATTTATTCTCTTACAGTTCTGGAGGCCAGAAGTTCAAAGTCAAGATGTCAGGAGATTGGTTCCTTTCGGAGGCTATAGGGGAGGATCCTTCCAAGCCTCTCCTCTGACTTCTGGTGTTGCTAGCAATCCTTGGCATTCCTTGGTTTGTAGACACATGGTGTCAATCTCTGCCTCCGTCTTCACATATGGCCTTCTGTATGAATTTCTTGAGGTTCATGTAACAAAGTACCACAAACTGGGTGGCTTAAAAAAACAAATGTGTCATCTCACAGTTCTAGAGGCCAGAAGTCCAAAGTCAAGGTGGCAGTGGGGCTGTGCTCTCTCTCCAGTTTCTCTCCATACTGCTTCTAGAGAGGAATCTTCCCAGGCCTCTTCCTGGTTTCGGGAGGTGGCTAGCATCCTCGCTGGCTCGGGGTTCATAGCTGCACCTCACAGTATCTGCTCCATGTTCACAGTGCACTCCCTCGTCTCTGCTCTGTACAAGGACAGGAGGCGTTGGATTAGAGCCAACCCTAATGACCTCATCTTAATATTTCCAAAAGAGAGGACTTCCAGCTAAGATGGAGGTGTAGGTGGACACACTGTGCCTCCTCTCACAACCAAGATTAAGGACAACAAAAATATAGAACCAAAAAAACCCAGCCAGAACAGATAGAAAATTGAATTGTATGGAAGTCTGACAACGATTCACCCAGACCAGTAAGAGGGGCGGAGTCAGTGGCCAGCGGAGAGGGGTCGCAGCAAGAAAAAGCAGTGGCTAGTGGTCCCGGGCACACAGGTGGTGGTTGGCACACTCAGGCACACAGGCGGCAGTTACCGAGCATGGGGAGGCAACGAGCAGACCAAGTGAGGCGCACAAGGCAGCTGACCATGGTCACACATTCATATGCAGATAAGCCAGGCAAAAATGGACAGCAAGACAGACTGCACAACACAGGGCCCCAGCACCAGGAAATAAAACCTAAAAGCATGGAAAACATTTGTGGGGGTTGAGGTGCCGGGAGAGAATCCCAGCCTCACAGGAAAGTTTGTTAGAGAGACCCACAGGGTCCTAGAATGTACACAAGTCCACCCACACAGAAATCAGCACCAGAAGGGCCCAATTTGCTTGGGGAAAGTGCAGAAGGGACTGGAATCCAAGAGAGAGCGGAGCAAGCACCATTGTTCCCTCTCGGACCCTGCCCCTACATCCAGCATCACAACCCAGCGACTGGGTTGCCCCACCCTGGTGAACACCTAAGGCTCTGCCCCTCACTATGTAGCAGCCACAACCAGACCAAAAAAAAGAAAAAGAAAAAGAAAAAGACTTCTGGCCAAGATGGAGGCGTAGCTGGACACGCTGTGCCTCCTCTCACAACCAAGATTAAGGACAACAAAAAATATAGAACCAAAAAGAAAAGAAAACCCAAATAGGACATAGAGAAAATTGAATTGTGCAGGAGTCTGACAACAACAGTTCACCCAGACCGGTAAGAGGGGCAGAGTCAGTGGCTGGCAGAGTTTCATCGCAGCGGAATAAGCCGGTGGTGGTCCCGGCTCGCAGTCACTCCAGGTGCACTGGCGGCGTGCCGAATGCCAGGAGGCCAAGAGGGGTGCACAGGGTGACGGACCACGGACACACATTCACACACAGATAAACCAGGTGAAAATGGGCAGCAAGACAGCCTGTGCAACGCAGGGCTCCAGCACCAGGAAGTGAAGCCTAGAAGCACCCATTGAAAATACTTGTAGGGGCTGAGGTGCTGGGAGAACTCTCCAGCCTCGTAGGAGAGTTTGTTGGGGAGACCCACGGGGTACTGGAGGGTGGGCAGGCCCACCCACATGGAAATCAGCACTAGAAGGGCCCAATTTGATAGGGGAAAGAGGCTGAAGGGACTGGGATCCGAAAAAGAGTGCAGAGCAAGCACCATTGTTCCCTCTCGGACCCCGCCCCCACCTCCATGATCACAACCCAGCAACTGGGCTGCCCCGCCCTGGTGAATGCCTAAGGCTCCGCCCCTCACTATGTAACAGCCATGACCAGACCAAAAAAAAAAAAACAAGGATGGCTCAAAAGGGAGAACAGTCCAGGGCCCTGGAACTAATTCATCTGAGCAACCAGGAGGTGGTCAGCCTATCAGATGCAGAGCTCATAGTGCTGGTAGCCAACCTATCAGAAGCACAGTTCAAAGCTCTAGTGATTAGGAAGCTCACAGAATTGGTTGATTTCGGTCCCAAATTAGAGGAACAAATGGAGGCTACAATAAGTGAAATGAAGAAAAATGCACAGGGAACCAATAATGATGAGAGGAAAACTGGGACTCAAATCAATGGAGTGGACCAGAAGGAAGAAAGAAACAACCAAACAGAAAAGAATGAAGAAAGAAGAATTTAAAAAAAGAGAAGAGGCTTAGGAACCTCCAGGACATCTTTAAACATCCCAACATCAGAATTATAGGGGTACCAGAAGGGGAAGAGGAAGAGTAACAAGTGGAAAGCTTATTCTAACAAATAATAAAGGAGAACTTCCCCAATCTGGCAAAGGAAATAGACTTCTAGGAAGTCCAGGAAGCCCAGAGAGTCCCAAAGAAGGTGGACCCAAGGAGGAACACACCAAAGCACATCATAATTCCATTAACCAAGATTCAAATGAAGGAGAGAATTCTAGAAGCAGCAAGGGATAATGGGACAGTCACCTACAAAGGAGTTCCCATCCGACTGTCAGCAGATTTCTCAAAAGAGACCTTGAAGGCAAGAAGGGGCTGGAAAGAAGTATTCCAAGTCATGAAAGTCAAGGACCTACATCCAAGATTGCTCTATCCAACAAAGCTGTCATTTAGAATGGAAGGGAAGATAAAGTGCTTCTCAGATAAGGTCAGTTCAAGGAGTTCATCATCACCAAGCCCTTATTATATGAAATGTTAAAGGGACTTATCTAAGAAAAAGAAGATAAACAATATGACAGTAATAAGACAATAAACTCACAGATATTAACAACCACACCTAAAACAAAAGCAAACTAAGCAAACAAGTAGACCAGGAGCAGAACCACAGAAATGGAGGTCACATGGAGGGTTAGCAACAGGGGAGTGGGAGGAGGAGAGAGGGGGAAAAAGTACAGAGAATAAGTAGCATAGACGGTGGGTAGAAAATAGATAGGGGGAGGGCAAGAATAGTGTGGGAAAAGTAGAAGCTAAAGAACCTATGAAACATGGACATGAACTAAAGGGGGAATGTGGGTGGGAGGGGGTGTGCAGGGTGGAGGGGAATGATGGGGGAGAAATGGGACAACTGTAATAGCATAATCAATAAAATATAATTTAAAAAATATTTCCAAAAGAGGTCACATTCACAGGTACCAGGGGTTAGGACATCAGTATGTCATTTTGAACACCACAGTTTAACTCACAACACCTTCTCTGTGCCTGTCTGGAATATTATTCACCCTTAAAAAGGAAGGAAATTCTGACATATGCTACAATATGGATAAAAATTGAGGACAGTATGCTGAGTGAAATAAACCAGTCACAGAAAGACAAGTGCGATACTTTAGGATGCTGCCCCTTCCTCCGCCCACCCCACCAGGAGCAGTGGAGCTGTCCCGGCGCCACCCCACGGCGTCCTGGCTGTGCGCCATGCTGCATTGCTTCGGGAGTTACATCCTGGCTGATCTGCTCCTCGGGGAGCCCCTGATCGACTACTTCAGCAACAACTCCAGTGTCCTGCTGGCCTCGGCCGTCTGGTAAGCATCTCAGACTGGCAGGGCACAGGGGAGCAGAGCCGGCAGGCAGGGGTGCCCCATCCACCAGGGTGGTAGGAGGTGGGAGGTTGGAGGAAATGAGACCCAGCAGCAGGACCTCCACAGTGGCCCTGGAGGCAATGCCCTCTGTGGCCCAGCGCTGTAGTGATATAGGCATATGGGGAGAAGGGGTCTGGATACAACCTCACCTCCCAGGGGCCCCCAGAATCTGCCTCCCCCCTGATGTTCGGCGTTCTGTCCCTGAAGGTACCTGATTTTCTTCTGCCCCATGGACCTCTTTTACAAGTGTGTCTGCTTCCTGCCTGTGAAACTCATCTTTGTGGCCATGAAGGAGGTGGTGAGAGTGCGCAAGATCGCTGTGGGCATCCACCACGCGCATCACCACTACCACCACGGGTGGTTTGTCATGATCGCCACTGGCTGGGTCAAAGGTAAATAACGGGACTGTGACGATGGCAATGGGAAATCACCCAGTTGCGAACCCCTATTCAATGGTACATATTGGGCACCCTGGCTGGCACAGCCATTGCTCTGGGCTAAAGGGTGTCAGGGCTGCTGCCGGGGTCTAGGCTCCCCTTAGCCGACACCTTACAGCAGATGAGAAGGTTCTTCTAGGAACTTAACTGTCCAAGGTAAATGGCAGCTGGTACCTCAGGCAAGGTTTCTCAGCTGCGGCACTGCTGACATTCGGGGCTGGGTCACTCCCTGTGGCAGGGCTGTCCTCTGCATGGTCAGGTGTTGGGCAGCAGCCCTGGCCTCCGCCTGCCAGCAGCACAGCCCCTCCCAAGTTGTGACAGCCAAAAATGTCTCCAGACATTGCCAAATACCTCCTTGGGAGGCAAAATCACCTCAGTTGTGAACCCTGGGTGCAGTGGTTCGGGAACCCCAGTTACACAGCAGACCCTGGAGAGAGCATCCCTGCCTCCTTAGTGAGTGCATGTGAGATAATGGGAAGATTCTGTCTTGAAACTTAACCATTACATCTCTACGGGGGTCTCCTTACTCTCTCCAGCAAGGCTGTACTAATTCCCCAGGGGTATAGCATGCCTCCTGGAGGGTAGGTGGCTTGAGAAGGATTGAGCGCCCAGAGCACTAAGGAGAGAGGCTGTGGGTGGGGGCACTCTGCAAGCCTCGTGCACAGCTCAGGGTCCTGGATTAGGAGCGTCAGAGTAGACAGCCCAGAGCATCCAAGTCTTTCCAGGGGATAGTAGCTCAATTCCTTCATGCTTGTTTTGCTTCAAATGTGTGTGTGACCTTTGGCAAGACTCTGCCTGCTCTGAGGATGTTTCCTCACCTGTATCTGATCATCATACACCCTGGGCTCATTGTCCCTCTGGAGAGGATTCCAGGACCAGAGAGTCTGCTTCTGTGGGAATTCAGCCACGAAGGAAGTTGGAGGTGGCAGGCTGGTTCAAAAGCACCCTGTTCCGTAGGCTCTGGAGTCGCCCTCATGTCCAACTTCGAGCAGCTGCTCCGAGGAGTCTGGAAGCCAGAGACCAATGAGATCTTGCACATGTCCTTGTGAGTACCCCATCCCCTTGTCTGTTCCTCCTGTGCCCCTGGGCCTGACCCTGGGTTGGATACTTCTGGTGGCTTGGAGGTCTCAGCTCTTGATTCTGCCTTCAGAAGCTTCCAGAGGACACGTCTGGGGAAACCCAGAGAGGAAACTACAACTCTGCCTCAGGGGAAAGAACAGGCAGAGATATAAAGAGATCAGATTGTTCATCTGGGTTTTGAAGAGTGAATAGGAGTTTTCTGGCAAAGAAGGGGCCTCTGGACAGAGGCCATCACCTCTGCCAACTGTCAAGTCAGGAAAAAAGAACAATTCTGCCTGGTTCTGCAGGGCAGGAGCTCAGTGGTGGGTGGGAAGCATGGGGCGCGGAGTGTGGGTGAGGAATGTGGCTGGAGCTAAAAGTGGAGAGTGGTGGGCAGAGCCAAACTGCGACATCCAGGACCCAACCCAGAACCCTACACTGCATTTGGCCTAATATGTTTTTAAAAGACTTCACAGATTTGGGCTAGTAAAATTTTCTCCCAATCTACAATAAGTGAAACTATAGCCATGAAAATATGACAAAATTAAAAGGCCTACCCATAGACCAATGAAAATTACCTCTCGTTTTACACTTTGGGAAATGAGGTTTTATCCCATTTCATCCCACCCCCAATTTAGTGACCAAGAGGTGGGCCCCAGACAGCTGCACTGCCTGCTGTTGAGTAGGCCAGTGGCTTCCCCTCTCAGATTCTGTTCCCACCTCGTCAGTTGAGGGTGAGGGTTCCATGGACTCAGACACACCCCCACCCTGGTGCCTGGTGAGTGTTCAGGAAATATCAGTTAGAACCATCATGTTCAAGTACATGGGATGAGTGACAGCCATCAGGAATAGGAGTCGTGGGTCTGTCTCTTGCAACAAGGTAAAATCCTAGAAGACTAGTCTGCAACAAAGAAAAGGAAAGTCAATAAAAACCATGTGTTGTAATCCCACCTCCTGGGGGAGTGTGCTGTTTGGGGGTCCCTAAGACCACCCTCCGATTTGATGATTTGCTGGAAGGACTCACAGAACTCGGCACAGGCCTTTCACTCAACGTTCCAGTTTATTACAGGGAAAGGACACAGATTCAAATGTAAGGCACACGTGCAAAGGTAAGATGCACGTGGGGCAGCGTCCAGGGGAGACCAGGCTTGAGCTCCTGGTCCCCTCTCTGTGGAGCTGCATGGACGTTGGCTGTTTCTCCCAGCATCCATGTGCAACTATATGCATTGAATGTGGCCAGCCACCACACTTCTCTGGGCTCTGTCCAGGGTTTTTACTGGTGCTCAGCGACACAGACAGCTGTCCACCCACATGACTGACATCAGCCTCCAGCTCCTCCAGTGGCTGAGCTGAGACCACATGGCCCAAGACCCCCACCCTAAATCACACTGTTACTGTCCAGTGTGACCCCAAGTCCCCAAGTAAACAAAACCTCTTGCCACATAGGATATTCCCAGGGCTTAGAGGGCACCTACCAGAATCCAGAGGCAAAGACCAGATCCCTCTTTGAGTCAAGTTAACCCTTTACTGCACAGAGAGACCCCACCTCCTCCTCCATGCCATGTGGGCATCTTCCATTTCACACTCAGAAGCCAGAAGGAGCTGGGGCTGGCTGGGTGGAGGCGGGGAAGGGGCTCTGGGATAGAGGGGCATGGGCCTGAGTCCTGCCATGCTTCTTAGTAACCATGGCTGTCCCCTTCAGCCCCACCAAGGCCAGCCTGTACGGAGCTATACTCTTCACCCTCCAGCAGACCCGCTGGCTTCCGGTGTCCAAAGCCAGTCTCATCTTTATCTTCACCATGTTCATGGTGTCCTGTAAGGTAAGGCTTCCTGTCCTGACCCACGCCCACATATACCTCCTGGGCGGGGGGCTGGGATCACAGCCTCTGGTGTCCAGGAAAGGTGAGCCCTCAGAGCGTGGAGGGTAGGAGCTGGCCAGTAGGTCTGTGCATGGAAGAGGGTCTGAGAGAGCAACACCCCGCCGATGGAGACAGGAGTGAGGAATCGAGTCCTTCCCCACACACAGCTCAGCCTAGGCAAAGGCAAGATAGGGGCAGGAGTGTGCAGCCTCTGTCTGGGGCTGCATGCCTTGGGTGTGGAGAGCAGAGGGACAAGGTGCAGGGAAGGTGCCCTCAGGACACTGGGGACTTGGGCTGGGCCAATAGGAGTGCAGGTCTGATCCTCAAGCCTTGACTTGGAGTTACCCTACTCTTCAGGGGGGTTTTGAGGGGCTGCATTCTCCCTCCTCACAGAGCTGGGGAGCTCGGTTGCTGGCTCCTTGGCACAGGACAAGGGCCATCAAATGGCAACAAGTGACTCCAGGCACCAAAAGTCCCACATCCTGAGACAGTTGGTCACCTTCCTGAGGGTGGGGCCGTGTGCAGCCAGAAGGCTGAGTCTGGGCTACCTCTGACTTTGACCTGGCTGACCTTCTCTCCCCTTTTGCCGCACCCCGCCCTTGCTTTTTCTCTCTGTCTTCCTCTGGCTCTCTCATTGTCTCCCTGTCCCCCTTTCACCCCTTCTCAGGTGTTCCTGACAGCCACTCACTCCCACAGTTCTCCTTTTGATGTTCTGGAAGGTTACATCTGTCCTGTGCTGTTTGGGACAGCCTTGGGGGGTGACCATCACCATGACAACCACGGTGGGGCCCATGGAGGGTCCCACGGTGGCAGTGGGCCTGGCTCCCCGCACTCAGCCATGGCCACCAAGTCCAAGGAGGAGCTGAGTGAGGGCTCCAGGAAGAAGAAGACCAAGAAGGCAGATTAGGGGGTGGCCCAGCGGGCCTGTCGGGTGCTGGGAAGAAGACCCGGACCCAAAACCATCAGAGTCAGGAGTAGGGAGGTGTCCTGGGCTCAACTGTCCCCTCTTGAGGCCTCAACTTCCCCATCTGCAAGCTGGGGCCATTAGCCTACCCTCCACACCTGATGTGAGGGGTTAGATGAGATATGGGGGTAAAGGGCGTTTGTAGGAATGGGGGTCCCTCTCTGCGGAGCCCCTGTAGAGTCACAGATTTTTGGGGGGTACACAGAATCCTGGCAGTGTCTCTAGCCAGATACACTGGCAGTTATATTCTTGGTTCTATTATTTCCTCTCTAAAATTATGTTTTGACTCCAAATTTCAAGCAGCATTGAGACTCATTCATTTGATGGATGATTCCTAAGTACCTCCTGCAAGGCAGCTGCTGAGATTTCCATGTCTCCTTGCCAACCCCTCCTGGGCATGCAGGGGCAAGATGCCTCCTTCTCGGAGCTTTGCGTTCCCCACCTGTGCGATGGGGTCCCCTGGCCCTCCTCTGTACACAAGGGCTGATGTGAGGCTGGACGTGAACGTACCTCACAAGCACAGAAGCACCGTGCAGTCAGGAGGAGAGCCCGTGACGGGTGTTCACTGTGCTTGAGAACAGCTTTGCATTTTAGATCACTTGTGTTTGTGGACTGGAGACCCTCATGTTACCTTGTGTGAAGGAGGCCTTCTGTAGACACATCTAGGCCACACTTGAGAGCTTGTGGGGGTGGGAAAGGCTTGTTCTGATCCTTGGCTTCAGGCTACCCCTAATCTAAAGAAGTGCAGCTGGGTGGGTGGGGGTTCCAAGGTCCAGCTTTGCCTGGGGCTCCAAGCACTTGCTGTTGGGCCCTGGAAGCATCAGGCCTTCCTCATGCCAGCGTTCTTCATTGCCACTCATTCAGTCATTCAACAACCATGTTGCTGCCTACTCTGCCAAGCCTTGTGCTGCTGCTGGGCAGGCTGGGAACTTGCTTCTGGGGTTGGCAGCTGAAGGCCCCTCCCAGCTACCTTCATCTCATCCTAGGTCACCAGGATGTCTGGGAGGGGTGGGTGGGGTGAGCATGGCCCATTTCAGGTGGGGTTGGGCCCAGACCAGGCCTGCTGGAGGCTGCCCTCTGCACATCAGTGCTCAAGGGGGATGCTCAGGGCAGTGGTCTGTAGCTGCTTTGAGATTGGCTTGGGGCTATTGGGGTCCCAGGTGTTGCCCAGCTGTTGGGAAAGTGCCTTGATCTGGTGATACCTGGGAGCTGGGGGGGGTCCTGAAGCTGTAAGGCCCTGAATTGGTCCTCTTGCATGTCTACCAAGGCTCGGCATGAAGGTTCAGCAAATATATCTGTTGTGAGAGAACCTTGTTGGTTTGTCCAGTTCATTCCTGCTCTTTTAGAGATGCTCAGAGTTTCCAGGGGAATGAGGCTCGTGACAGCCCTGATGACCAGTGGGAGATGGTGGCTGCAGAGAGGGCTGTGGGATTTGGGGTTAAACAGACCTGGGTTCAAATTCTTGCTCTGCCACCAACAGGTCATGAGACCTCCCCTCTTCCAAGCCTGTTTGCTTCTTGGGAAGGCAGGGGGTTGTTATCACTGTCCTTCAAAGACAGGGGTGATAACGGAGTGCTTGGGGTTTGCAGCTCAAAGTCTATGAAAAATTCTGTTAATAGAAAATGACAAGCCACAGACTGGGAGAAAACCTTTGAAAGTCACATATCTGGTAAAGAATTGTGTCCAGCCCTGACCAGTGTGGTCCAATTGGCTGGGCATCCTCCTGCAAAGCAAAAGGTCAGAGCACATGCCAGGGTTACAGTTTCAGTTCTCAGTTGGGGTGCGTACAAGAGGCAACTGATTGATGTTTCTCTTCCTCTCTTCCTCCCTCCCTTCCCCTCTCTCTAAAAATAAATAAAATCTTTTTTTTTTAAGAATTGTATCCAAAATATATAAAGAATTCTCAAAACTCAATAAATATAAGAAAACAAATAGCCCAATATTAAAAAGAGCAAAGGATTTGAGTGGACCTTTTGCCATAGAGAATATATAGGTAGCATAGAAATAAGCACACAAAAAGACCCCCAACCTCCTTAGCCATCAGGGAAATGAGCGGGAAGGTATGGCTTCACACCCATGAGGATGGCTAAAATTATGAAAACCGATCATACCAAATGCTTGCAAGGATGTGGAGCAACTGGAACTCTTATGCCTGTGAGCAGTGCAACCCCAGTGGGAAACAGTTGGGCAGTTTCCTAAAAAGTTAAATGTGCATCTACCATATGACTCAGCATTCCGCTCTTGGGTACTTGCCCAAAAGAAATGAAAGTGTGTATTCCCACAAAGACAGGCATGCGAAAGTTCATAGCAGCTTTACTTGTAATAGCCCCAAACTGGAAATAAATGCCCCCAAACAGTGAGTGGATGAATAGCTACCCTATCCGATGGAATACTGCTCAATAATAAAAAGGAACCAAATGCAATAGCATAAATGAGCTTCAAATGCACTGTGATGAGTGGGAAAAAAAAAAAAGCCATCCAAAAATAACGTGTACTGTCTGAATCCCATTATTAAAATTCTAGAAACAGAAAGCTGATTGATGGGTGCTTGGGGGGAAGTGGAGGGGGTTGGTTGGAGGGCTGGCCAAAAAAGCACAAGGGAGTCCTGGCCAGGTAGCTCAGCTGGTTAGAGTGTTGTCCTGATACACCAAGGTTGTGGGTTCGATCCCTGGTCAGGGCATATACAAGATCAACCAATGAATGCATAAATAAATAGAACAATAAATCGATGTTTCTTTCTCTCTCTCTCCAATAAATAAAATTTTTTAAAAAGCACCAGGGAACTGGGACATGGGTGTCTTCACCATCCTGATTGTGGCAATGGCATCACAGGTCTATATACATCACAATTTATCAAATTGTGCACTTATTAATATGAACAGTTTACTGAAGGGCTATGGTACCTCAATCAAACTGGAAAAAAATCTTCAGTAAGAAAAAAAGTTAAAAGATTTGAACAGACAGTTCACCGAAGAAAATATGTGAATGGTAAGTAATCACAGGAAGTACACACTAAAACCACAATGAAATGCCACTTTATATCTGTCATGGGCTGAATTGTGTCACCCTCAAAGTTTATATGTTGAAGTCCCAAGCTCCAGTACCTCAGAATGTAATGATATTTGGAGATAGGGTCTTCAAAGAAATGATTAGGTTCCAATGAGGCCTTTAGCGTGGACCCCAATTCAATATGATTCATGTATAAGAAGAGGAGATGAGGGCACAGAAACACACAACAAGAAGATTGAGGGAGAACACAGGGAGGAGATGGTTGTCTACTGGCCACAGGGGGAGGTCACAGAGGAAACCAGCCCTGCCAGCACCTTGATCTTGGACTTCTAGGTACCAGAACAGTAAGAAAATAAATTTCTGTTGTTTAAGCCACCCCATGTTTTGTGATGGCAGCCCTAGCACACTAATGCAATACAGCTCAGAACAGATCATGTAAACATAACTGCCCTAACTGGTGTGGCTCTGTGGGCTGGGCATTGTCCCACAACTGAAAGGTCACTGGTTCAATTCCCAGTCAGGGCTCATGCCTGGGTTGTGGGCCAGGTCCCCAGTAGGGGGCATCAGAGGAGCAACCGATTGATGTTGCTCTCTCTCTTTCCCTCCGCTCCCCTCTGTCTAAAACATAAATAAATAAATAAATAATCTTAAAAAACACTAACAATGCCAGGTGTGCTAAAGATGTGGAGCAAATGGAACATGCAGAGTGCTGGTGGGAAACGGGCAGTGTCTTATGAAATTAAACCTTACTATATAACACACCAATCATAATCCCATTCCTAAGTGAAACACAAGCTCATGGTCACATTAAAAAAGTTTAAAATGTTTAACAAATGTTAAATTGTGGTAATCACCAAAAGCCAGAAGCATCCCAAATGTCCGTCAGCTGGTGAGTGAATGAATGTCATGTACATTGGTCCCATCATGCAATGGAATACTACTCAGTGATGAAAAAGAACACACTTCTGATACTGCAAAGTAGATGAATCTCAAATGCATTTGCTAAGTGAAAGGAGCCAGACACACTACATCCTGTGGGCTCCCACCCAAGGATGGTTTAGGAAAGGCAAAGTTGTAGGCACAGAGGACAGGTCAGCGGGTGCCAGGGCCTGGAGGAGGGAGGGGAGATGGTGTGAAGAGGGGCCAGGGGGATTTGGGAAGGGTGATGGAACACTTCTGTGTCTTGACTGTGGTGGGGCATCCACACCTGTATCTTTATCAAAACTCACAGAACTGTATGCTGAGAATTCTACTTTAATCCAAAATGAAAAGGATAAAACAGAGTATGTGCCAAAGTTCCTCAGACCGGTTCACATCCTGGCTTTTCACTTGTGAGGTGTGTGGAATTGGGCAGGTAACTCCCCTTCTTCGGTTTCCTCCTGGGATAACTAGCAGGAGTGGCTGGAAAGCCCTCAGCCCAGGCGGAGGTCTGGACTGGATCACTAGGCTCAGGGAGGACTCGTAGCACTGCCCGGGCTCACTAGCGACCGGTGGGTGTTGGCGATAAGCTGGCTCCCTGCCTTCTGGCACAAATGTTCTGAGATCTCATTTTATGAGAGGACAGATTGTACCAAAATAGCCTCCCAGCCTATTTTGGGAGGAGGGTGGGCAAGCCCGCAGCAGGCTGGTTGGGGATGATTGGCGGGGCAGGCAGACCCTGCCCCGCTGCAGGTGTGAGAGCGCCAAGGGCTGGCTCTCAAGTCTGGCCTAATTTTAGCTGCAGTGGTCATGCTCAGTAGCTTCTTGGGTCATGAGCTGAAAGATTCTTTTATTATTATTGTGAAATATACTACATAAAATTCACCACCTTAACCATTTCCAAATATACACAGTCCAGTGGTGCCAGGTACGTTTATCTTGTTGCACAGCTGTCCCCAATGTCCAGCTCTGGAACCCTTTCCATCTCGCAAACCTAAAACTCCAAACATTACACAGCAACTCCCCCTCCCCTGCCCCTGGCACCCACCCCTCCACTTCCTTCTCTGTGAAGCTGACTCCTCTAGGAACCGCATGTGAGTGGGATCACACAGTGCTCGTCCTTTTCTGATGGACTTATTTCACTCAGCATAATGTCCTCAGCATTCGTCTGTATTAATCTGAGTATGTGTCAGAATTCCCTTCCTTTTTAAGGCTGAATAATATTTCATTGTGTGGATACACATATTTTGTTTATCCGTTCACCAGCCAATGGAACTTGGGTCGATTCCACCTTCCGGGTATTGTGAATAATGCTGCTGGGAACACAGGCATGCAAGGCTGTGTGTTTGAGACCTTGCTTACTGTTCTTTTGGATATACACCAAAAAGCGTAATTTCTGGATCATCTTTATCTAATGTTTTGCAGCCCCACAGCCCATCACTTCTGTTGCATTCTTTCCTTAGAAGCAAATCCCAGGCCCCTACACTGAAGGCTAGGGGATTCACAGGGACTGCCTTCAAAGGTGCCCACCATGCCTCATAAGCAAATCCAGACCACGAATGAACCTAGAAACTTCTATTAAGCACTTGCAACATACCAGGCACATAAGTAGGTGTTACAGATCATATGCCTTTGAGGTGAGTCGTTTTAGGGAAAAAAACGTTAGGCTCAGCAAAGCAACATGGAGAGCTAACGGTGGCATGGGCTTAGAGTCCAGGCCTATTTTCTTCCAAAGCCCACACTTTCCCTTTACACTCACTTCTCTGCATCTCTTTAGGGAAGCATGAAACCCACATGTAGAAAGAGGTTAGCAGAGTGTCTGACACCGAGCAGGTGCTCAGGAAGGGTGAGGCCGCCATCCAGCAGTTACCGCAGACGTGGGTGGTTATAACTGTATTTACCTTGTACTTTCCGGTTGGTACCTGCCTGGAGGCATCTGGAAAAATTCCCAGCTCAATTAGTGGAGGAAATGAACACCTAATTGAACCCCTGGAAGTCGACTGAGAGATCAAAGTGAAGGCACAAAGGCAGGATATTGGGAGGCCTGAGAGTGAATTCTGGTTTTGCTCCTAACTTGCCAAGTGATTCCTGGGTGAATGCCTCTTTGTTAAATGAAAATATTGGACCAGGTCAATCGTAGGTAACCTATGGCCTGAGGGCCAAATCTGGTCCACTGCCTGTGTTTGTAAATAAAGTTTTATTGGCACACAGCCACACTCATTTGTTTACATAGCGTCTGTGGCCTCTCTCAATCTCCAACAGCAGAATGGAGTCATCGAAATAGACTGTCTGACCTGCACAGCTGAAAATATTGACTGTGGCTTTCAGTAGAAAAAATTTGCCCACCCCTGGACTTGATGATTTTTAAGACTCTTTCCAACTCTAAATATATGATCATTCATAGAAGAAATGAACAGTACAATAACTAGGTAAAGCCAAGAGAGCTGTATCTGACTTTGTGCCACATTGCAAAGGGGCATCTCACCATCCCTCAAGTGTCCATGTTTCCTCTATAAAAACAGACCATAATCAGTCAGGTGTCTTGGTCCTTTCAGGTCATTATAACAAATGACCATAGATTGGGTGGCTTAAACACCGGAGGCTGGAAAGTTCAACATCAAGGCACTGGCAGATCTAGCATCCGGAGAGCATTGTCCTCCTGGATTGTGCTTTCTGGCCATTTTCTCCTTGTAACCTCGTGTGGCAGAGAGCAAAGAGAGATCCTCCGTTGTCTCCTCATTTTATGAGAACATTCGTCAGGAAGGCCCCATTCTCATGATCTAGTCTAATACTAATCACTTCCCAAAGGCCCACCTCCAAATACTGTCATGTTGGGAGTTAGGGTTTTAACATATGAACTTGAGGGGACTCAAATAATTTTGAGTCCATTTTAACATTAGAGTAGGCATGAATTCATTCAACAGACACTTGCTGAGTCTTACTGTGTCAGTCCCTGGGCTCCGCCCTAAGGAGGTAGAGATGTGAAGGCCCTTGCTCTTAAGGAGTGCCCTGAGAGAGGGAAGGAAGTGTCACGGGGACTCAGAGGGGTTGTGGAAAGTCAAGGAGGGCATCCTGGAGGACAGAGGTTTGTCTGGGGCCTTGACATACACAGGGAGGATTAGAAGATGTCTTGGAGAGTATTCTAGATGGAGACCACAGTGTGGACGTATAAGCTGGGGGGTGTGAATATTTTGAAAACAGGAGGTGGAGATCATCAGGGGCCATCTTAGAGGCTGCCTTCCACACCATGGACTCTGTGTGGACTCCATGGTGTGGACTCATCATGGACTCCACATCATGGAGTCTGTGTGACTCTGGACCTCACCAGCTACTCTCAGCCTCAGTTTCCTCATCTGTGCTCCTGTCTGAGCCACAATCCAGGGCTTTTCATTAGAACTGATGACTGCCTAACAAACAGCTGATGGTGGTCCCTTTTCTAATCCATCAGTCTGATCACCACCAAGTTTGGCTTCAAAGCACTCCAGAATGTCCCAGAATGTTCTAACGGTGTGTGTGGGGGGGAGGAGGGGGGTGGCAATGATATCCAATGACAGGAGTATGAATAACTTGTTCCATGGTCATACAATAGGATAGCATACAACATTGAAAATGAACAAACTATAATAGTGTGGAAAAGTCTCAAAACCACCTTGAATGTAAAAAGCAAGCTGTGTCAGAATACCTGCAGCATGGCTCCCCTTGATATAAACGCCAAAAGCATATGAACCTAGCAATGTATTGTTTTAGGATGCATATTTATACAGTAAAACTATCACACAAACTAAAAGGATGGACACAAAATGTGAGATCGTGTGCGGTGAGGGAGAGAGACATAACTGGGTGTGGGGCAGGGAGTTTTCAAATACTGGAGATACTCTACTCCTTAAGCTAGATCAGAGTCACCTGATTTTGTATGATGCGTGAGCTAAGAGTGACTTTTACATTTTTTTAATGTTTGGGGGCAGAGGAATCAAGAGGAAGCCTGTTTCATGACACATGAACATTACATGGAATTGAAATGCTAGTGTCCAGACACGAAGGGTCTTGGTGCACATTCACACCCACTTGATTATGTATTTGCTATGGCTGCTTTTGAGCTACGATGAGAGAGCTGAATAACTAAGCCAGACACTAATCTGAAAAGCTGAAAATTTGCTTCCTGATCCTTTATAGAAAAAGTTTGCTAGATGATGGGTATGTGGAAGTTCATTGTGTTCTTTTTTACATCTCATACCAAAGTCTTACATCTTTATCTAACATGAAGTCTCTACAAACAAAATGCAGTCCCTACAACATGCCGTGCCTTCGCTCACCCCTGGCTATTTCCACATGCCTTCCTCTCTGCGGAAGGATCCTTCTCAGGCTCTTCCAGCTTCTTGCAGCTCCAGGGGATCCTCAGCTGGTGGCCGTATCACTCACTCTCTCTGCCCCCTTGTCACATGGCCTTCTCCTCCTCTGTGTCCATATCTTTTCCTCCCCTTCTCTTACAAAGACACCTGCCATTGGTGGGACCCACCTTGGTCATCCAGGATGATCTCATGATGAGATCCCTAAACTAATTGTATCTGCAAAGATTTTTTTCCAAATAAGTCACATTCATGGTTCTGGGGGCTGGACATGACCATATCATTTTGTACCCCCCCCACCCCCACCCCGCCATTCAACCCACTGCATTTGGTTCCATTAAAATCTATTGGTCTGGCCCCGGCTGGTGTGGCTCAGTGGATTTCGAGCCAGCCTGTGAACCAAAGGGTCACTGGTTCAATTCCCAGTCAGGGCACATGCCTGGGTTGTGGGCCAGGTCCCCTGGTGGGGGGCATGGGAGAGGCAACCACACATTGATGTTTCTCTCCCTCCCTTCCCCTCTGTCTAAAAATAAAATAAATAAAATATTTTTAAAAATCTATTGGTCTGCCTATATAATTTTATTTACCAATGTCACCCAATAATTCAATTAAAAATAAGTGAAAAGGAGAGGAAAGTAAAAAAAGGAACATTTGAAAACAAAACAAAATCTGTGGGTGTGTCCTGCGCTCCCAATGGACCCCCACGATTACCGCAACACCGTACATCGGTCATTCGGAGAGTAGTAGCTCACTGAGTCACGCAGAGGTCGTCACATTTTGTTGTTCAATACCGGAGAGTCACGTTCTTTAATATCATCACCCACCTAATCAGACAAGCCTGTAAGTGTTAGAAAGCAGCCAAGCTCACAGTGGTGGGTACAGTCTTTCTAAAATTCGGATTTTTTTCCCCTGAAAGCTTGACTTTTATTCTTGGCAACAACAACTGACAGTTGTTTTCCTTGAAGTGACAGTCTCATTTTATTCATTTTTGAGGAAATTTCTGCCAAACAGCTAAGTCTAATCCATAGTTTGTCAGACATTTCAAGAAAAATAATGTTCCCTGGGGGAAAAAAGGCGGGCTTGGACTCCAGCATTGTTCAAGTACTTTTCCCAGAGGTGGTCATTGATCTTAACGCTCCATTTTAAAGGCTTTACGTGTACTTTCCATTCTGTCATGCAAAATATTAACAAGGCGTTTTTTAACCTGGGCCCGGCAGAGTGCCTCCCACAAAGAAGGGTGCTGAGAAGAAGAAGGGTCCCACTACCAACGAGGTACTGACCAGAGATCGCACCATCAACCGACATTCACAAGCCTGTCCGTGGAGTGGGTTTCAAGAAGGGCAACCCTCGGGCACCCAGAGAGATCTGGAAATTTTCCGTGAAGGAGATGGGAACTCCAGATGTGTGCACGGACACCCTCAGGCTTGACAAAGCCGTCTGGGCTGAAGGCATTTGGAGTGTCCCATTTGGTGCTCAGGTGTGGTTGTCTGGAGTCCGCAATGAGGGTGAAGATCCACCAAACAAGCTCTGTACTTTGGTTACCTACATACCTGCCACCACTTTAAAAAATCTACAAATAGTTAATGTGGATGACAACTAACTACTGATTGTCAAATAAAGTTATAAAACAGAAAACAAAAAAAGACATGGAGTCACCGGTTGAGGGGTGAATTGTGTCTCCCCCAAAGATATGTTGAAGCCCTAACCCCCAGCACCTATGAATGGCCTTATTTAGAAATAGAATCTTTGCGGATGTCATCAAATCGCTCCGAGGCCATGAGGCGGAGCCTAATCCAATGTGACCTTTGTCCTTATGAGAAGAGGAAAGTGGAACTCATACATAAAGAGAAGGCATGTGATCAATGACGGAAGCAGAAATTGGAGTGATGCAATCTTTAAAGCTTTCTATACTTAGTTTTAGAGAGAGAGAGGAAGAGAGGGAGAAAGAAAGGGAGAGAAACATCGATGTGAGACACATCGATCATTTGTCTCTCGTATGAGCCCAGGCCAGGACCAAACCTGCAACGCAGGCACGTGCCCACAGGGAATGGAACCAGTGACCCTTTGCTTTGCTGGTCGATGCTGCAATCACCCGAGTCACACTGGTCAGGGCTAAAGTAATATTTTAAAAAATCAAAATCAATGCAAAAAATCCATGATGAGCAAAATAAAGTAAAATCAGGATCCAGCCCTGATTTCCATATTCCCCTTACTTCCTTAAAATGGTGACATTTCATTTATTGTGAATTTTTCTGCATTAATTTTGATTTTTCAAAAATTGCATCAAAACATTTCTCCTTTTTGCCCTGGCTGGTGTGGCTCAGTGGACTGAATGCTGGCTTGAGAACCAAAGGGTCACCAGTTCGATTCCTAGTCAGGGCACATGCCTGGGTTGTGGACCAGAACCCCAGTAGGCGGCACACGAGAGGAAACCACACACTGGTGTTTTTCTCCTTATCTCCCTCCCCTCCCCTCCCTCTAAAAAATAAAATTTTAAAAATCTTAAAAAAAAATAAAATGTTCAAGGTAATTTTTTAAAAATGCCTCCTTTTACCACAATTTTAAAAATTGAAACAATGTTATTTATTTTATCCTTACTGTTTTTTTTTTAAACTGACGTTCCCCCTCCTCAAATGTTATGCCTCAGGACAATGGCTTAGCTGCCTCCCTCTCCTACCCTACTCCAGGTTATACCTTCTGCCCTTTCACGTGACAGCCCCTGCTCTGGCCGCCAGGGGGCGCCGCTTCCCCGCTCATGTTCAACGCAGGCACCTCCTTCCAGGCTGAGTGAGATTCCGTTTATTAACATGTCCCAGCCTGGATTTCTCTTCGGTAACGTGGGGATGATAACGTTTGGGGTTCGGGAATGGCAGGCAAGGTATGGAAATCCCTTGGCCTCTATCTCGGCACCTACTCAACGCAGAATACTCATGACTATTTTCTAAGTGCACAGATGGAAGAGTATTTCACACTTCCATTAAGGAGAACAGGAGAATTTCAAACTCGAAAGTAGGGAGAATCATATAATGAGCCCCCAGTAGTCCCAGCCCTGACCACCATCACCCCAGCCAACCTTACCTCATCCTCCTCACCACCTGGGATTATTATTTCTAAGCGAATCCCAGTCTTTCTATAAATCTTATCATTCTATAAATATTGTTTTATTATATGTCTCCAAAAGATAAAGACTGTTTAAAAATCTAACAATGCCATATCGCACTTTAAAAATTTTGTCAAGAATTCTCTTTTTTTAGATTTTATTTACTTGTTTATTTTTGGAGAGAGGGGAAGAGAGGAGAAAGAGAGGGAGAAAAACATTGATGTGTGGTTGCCTCTTGCCCACCCCCTACAGGGGACCTGGTCCGCAACCCAAGTATGTGCCCTGACTGGGAATCGAACGGGTGACCCTTTGGTTCTCAAGCCAGCACTCAGTCCACTGAGCCACACTGGTCAGGGCTCAAGAATTCTTTAATACCCATAGAATCCAAGGTAGCTGACAAATGGATTTGACTCTGCTGAGCTTGGGCAAATTATTGAATTTCTCTACAGTTGATTTTCATCATTGGTAAATCAGGGAGCAAAATGAAGTCCCGAGGTCACTGGGAGTATTAGAGGCAGTATTTATATTTGTACTTGAAAACTCAGAGTTACTTACCATGTAGCAACATGATTATAGTAACATGACTATATAACATGATAGAGCAGCAGTTCTCAACCAGGGGGTGGGGGCAGAGACTCTGTTCCCCAGGCAGCAATGTCGGGAGTGCTGGTGCTACTGGCATCTAGTGGGGGAAGGTTTCTCATCGCTGGACACTGTTCAATGTCCTGCAGTGCACAGGAAGGCCCTACCCCAGAGGATGGTCTGACCCCAAATGTCAGCAGTGCCAAGGATGGAAAACCCTGCTCTAGAGACTGAGATTTTATTAACACTTGCTGGAACATGGATACTAGAGGTGTGGACTCCTGACTCCGCCACTTGCTGAGTGGGCCTGGTAATGATGGTAATCAGTCATGGCCAATGTTTGGTGGGCCTTGCGCACGATCCCAGAGTGGTGCAGGCTCACTGTACATGTGCATTTCATTCTTTTTCCACCCAGGAGGTTGCTGAGAAAACTTGAATTCAGAGTGGTCCACACAAGGGGTCTCATTTCCCTGGACATCATTTCTTCATCTGTGGTACAGGATTGTAATATCTGCCTCTTGGGCTGCGTGTGGGCTGCCGATGCCAAAGGCCAACCAGCTGGCACCTCATGGATGCTCAACAAATGGCATCTGCTATGCCGACTGTATTAGCCTGGCACACAACAGTTAACTGCCAAGTCTGGCTAAGTGCCCAGCTAAGCCGGGACATTGGGGCCTGGGAACCACACAATTTCTTTCATTATCCCGGTTGCTGGGGGAATTGGCAGGGAGAGACCTGTGAAGTACCTAAGACAAAAGTTACCAGGATTGCTGGGGGCTTGCCTTCCAGCCAGCCCTGAGCCCAAAAAACTTTCTTCTTCAATCTACTTCCCTAGAGGATTCTAAATTGGCCTTCCCACCACCAACAGGAGTGAGAGGGAGGCTGGAGCCCCCAAGGAAAGAAATCGCTGCAAGCGCCTCTCAGTCCTTCCCAGGGAAGTCCAGGCCCGTTCAGTTGTCCGCAGTGGCAAACAGGAGCTGAGAGACATGGATAGTTTGGATGAGCTTGTGGATGTGACAACTATTTACTGAGCACCTACTATGTGCCAGGCATGCCAACCTTGGCAGACAAGGTCCTTCACTTGTGGAAATCACATTCTCTTGGGAGAGACAACCAGTAAACAAGCAAAGAAGAAATACCAGCTGATGGTGAGTACCATGCAGAGAATTAAAATAGGATGATGGCGTCAGAGTGACTTGGGAGGTCATTGAGTCATGAGATGGTAAAGGAGAGCCTCTCAGGAGGTGGCGTTTAAGCTGAAATGTGAAAGGCATGAAAGGATGAAGAAGGGAGCATTCACAGTGCGTACAAAGGCTCTGAGGTTAAAATAATTGGCTATGTTAGACCAGGGGTCTTAACCGGTCATTATTCTGCACCCCCGGCCGTAAATGTTGGCAACGTCTGGAGATAGTTTTGACTGTCACAACTTGGGGGTAGGGGGCTCCTATTGGAACCCAGTGGGTTGAAGCAAGGATGCTCCTCAACATCCTCCAGTACACAGGACAGCCCTCACTGCCAAGAACGACCCAGTCCCAAACATCAGTCATGCTGAGACGGGAAAAGGCCAGGCTGGAGGAACAGAAAGAAAGCCTAGTGTGAGTGTCAAGGTTAAAACCTTCTATTCCTCCTATGAACATCAGATGGTGGTAGCCAAGGGAACGTGGCCATGCACTGGAGGGGGGTCACATCCAAGGGGCATAACTGGGGACCCAGGAACACAGGAAAAGGAACAAAGATTTCAAGGGAGGCAAATTCCAAGTCAGGAGACTGACAGAGAGGGGTTAAGATAAGGCTAGACAGATGATAGAGCCCAGAGCTTTGGCCTAGGTGAGAGGATGTGGCTAAACCAGAGGGTCTGGCTGGGCTAAACCAGAAGTGACTGGGTGGCCAGGCTGGCTTTGGGGGTCCCTGGAGGAGTGGAAGACCAGTATTTGCTCCCTGACTCTGTGCTTCTGGGCTGGTGAGAAAGTTCTCACTCTGAGCCTGTTTCCTCATCCATAAAAGGGTGACAGTCAGCCCTGCATCACAGTACTTGCTCTATGCCACAGTACTTACTCTGCACCACAGTGCTTACTCTGCATCACCGTACTTACTGTTCTGTGCAGGGAAGGATGAGCTCAGCAGGCCTGGGTTGTCCATTCCCTTCCATAAAAGCTTTGGCCTTTTCCCAGCTCCTGAGAAGTGTCCCTTAAGCCCTGGAAATGACCTGACTGATAAGAGGGTCTTTGCCAGATAATCTATGCTAACACTGACTTAGGACAGGGGCATTGGGTCATGTGGTGTCAACTGGACCTCTGGAGGGCCACCATGTCTGTGTGACCAACACCCGGTTAAAGCCCTGGACACCGAGGCTCGGGTGGGCTTCCCTGGCTGGCAGCATACCACACATGTTGTCACACATCATTGCTGTGAGAATTAAACACTGTCCACATGTCTCCAGTGGGAGGGGACAGCTGGAAGCTCACGCTTGGTCTTTCCTGGGATGCTCCCCATGCACCCTTTCCCTTGGGGAAGGGAGGGAGAGAGGGGGGGGGAAACATTGATGTGAGAGAGAAACATGGATTGGTTGCCTCTCACACGCACCCCAACCAGGGTATGTGCCTTGACTGAGAATAGAAACTGTGACCTTTTGATCTATGGGACAACGCTCCAACCAGCTGAGCCACAGCCGCCAGGGATTGGCTCCTTTGAATCTGCATCTTTTGTATGTGTGATTTTCTCCAAGAGGCCCTCACTCACTACCCAACGTCAAGCAGAACCTGCTTGTTAATCTTTTTCATAGAACTAGTGCTGGAATAATCTTACACTTAAGGTCTCCTTTCAGCTAACTCTGTTTTAGCCATAAAGTATTTGCGAATGTGAGGGGGTGTCAAAGAGGCACCGAGTGTAGCTGTTTTATTTAGAAGAGGCATTTTGGAGTTCTGAAAACCTTCCAAAAATGCATCCTTTCTGTTAGTAGCATCTAAAAGAACTTAAAATATTTTAAATGGTCAACATTAAGTTGTATGAAAAGTTATGCAGCCCTGGCCGGGTGGCTCAGGTGATAAGAATGTCATCCCGTACCCTTAAAGGTTGTGGGTTCAGTTCATGGTCAGGGCACATGCCTGGGCTGCAGGTTCAATTCCAGGTCAGGTGTGTTCAGGAAGCAACAAACTGATGTTTTTTTCTCACATCACTTTTCTCTCTCTCTCCTTCTCTCTCTCCCTAAAATCAGTGAGTATGTCCTTGAGTGAAAAGAAAAGAAAAGAAAAGAAAAGAAAAGAAAAGAAAAGAAAAGAATGCAGTTGGTCCCTGACTTACAATGATTTGACTTAAAAAATTTTCGACTTCACGATGGTGGGAAAGTGATACACATTGAGTAGAAACTGTACTTCAAATTCTGATTTTTGATCTTTTCCCGGGCAAATGATAAGCTGTTCAAAACCCTCTGGGGATGCTGCTCAGCGGTAGGGCCAGCCCCCAGCCCGCCTCGTGGTCAGGAGGGCAGATAGCAGGTGTTGTGCAGTGTGGTGTTAAGTGCATTTCTGACTTAAAATAGCTTCAACGTACAGTGGGCGTGCTGGGGTTTGACCCCATCGTAACTTGAGGAGCGTCTGTGTAAAGAAAAGTAAGTTTCCCTTCCAATCAAGGCTTCGAACTCTGCCCCAAGCCAACCCCTGCAGCAAACAGCTTTTCTGCATCCCGTGAGTCCTTCTAGCGAATCCCCGAAAGCAAGGGTGGTCTTGAGGACCCCTGAACAGCAGGGTCTTTTCTGAGTGAACAAGGCATGGAAGGTGAGTTGAGGCAGAGAAGGAAAAGGTAGGAAAAAAGCTCAAACTGTTCGGTTGAACTGACAGCACTATTCACGGAATGCCCGCAGGTGAAGTGGGGGCTTTGCACGCCTCTCTCCCAAAAGTCCTGGGCGCGTTTCATGGATCGAGGACTTGTTGGCTTTCATCTCGATTTCCAGGCACACTGTTGTCCTCGCGTGTTGCCCTAAGGCGAGTGCCTCGCTTTCCTCACCCTAACCCTCCCCTGAGTGGTTCCCACCCCCACTTCACAGATGATGATCACCCGGGAGAGAAGCCATTTGCGTGAATCCTCCAGCAAGGCAGTGGAGGAGCTGGCGTTGCTGGGCTGGGCCGGTGGATGTGGAGGCGTAACCTCTCATCTGTGGTTTATTAGTTGTGACAGGCGGGTGGGTGGGACTTAGATCTCAGGGCGCTTCCAATAAGGTCTAATCCTGAGAAGGTCTCTCCCTGGTCAGCCCATATTTTGTATTATTTTCCCAGCTTTATTGCGATGTAATCGACATCTAATATTGTGTAAGTTTAAAGTGTGCAACGTGTTGGTTTGAGGCACTTACGTATTACATACAAACTGGTTACCACCCTAGGTCGATACCCACATCACATCACATAATTACCATTTCTTTTTGTGATGAGAACATTTAAGATCTACTCTCTTAGCGACTGTCCAGTAACATAATACAGTACTGTTAACTGTACTTCCCATCCCATAAGTTGGATCTCCAGAACTCATCCCTCTTATAATTGGATGTTCATGACCTCTGTCTGACCAGCACCCCACCTTTCCCCACCTCCAGTCCCTGGTAACCACATTCTGCTCTCCATTTTTACGAGTTTGTTTTATTTAGGTTCTACAGATAAGTGACATCATACAGTTATTGTTTTTTTTCTGTCTAACTTTTTTCCGTCTAAGTGTCTGCACTTAGCATAATGCCCTCAAGGTCTACCCATGTTGTTGCAAGTGGAACTATTGCTCATTTCAAAGAGCACTCTCAGTGTGCCGTAGGTTCCTAACTGCCCCTGGAGACTTGCTAATCTCTCTTCTATCAGAGAGAGCTGGCCTTGGCTCTTGGCCTCTGCAGGCAAGAAGATCTGCCGAGAGCTCACTGATAGCTGGGTTCTCCATTTCCCCACACTGCTCACATTTGGGGACAGATGTGATTGCTGTCCTGTACACCGTAGGGTGTTCAGCACATCCCTGGGATCCACCCACTAGATGCCCATAGTGGCTGCCCCATACCCCCTGCCCCCACCCCCGTCATGACAACCCAAATGTCTCCAGGCATTGCAAGTGTCCCTGGGGAGAAGAATGACCCCCAGTTGAGAACTGCTGGTTTAAACAGTACTCGTGGTGTCTGGACCTCGTTGGAGGGGCCGGTGAGCGCAAGATGGGGCAGGGAGTTCTACTAAGTGTCCACCCTTCTGGCTTGCCCTGCCTGGGCTGGGCACGGCTCCCAGCATCCCACAGCCTCCCTCTGCACACCTGGGCCCAAGCTCAGCTTTCACAGTGCCCCAGGGGACCCAGGTGTTTGAGAGGCTGGCTGGCCCCAGGGCCCCAGGGCCTAGTGCCAAGAAACCGCAGTTGCTGTGGCGACTGCTGAGCTCTTAGGGCAAGGAGCTGGTTGGTTGAGGGGCAAGTCTCCAGTGCCTGGAGGAGCCAACATCCAGGGCCTCTGCGGGGAGGCCACCACCCAATGTCCACCCATTAGTGTTTGCAGACCAAGCAGAGCAGTGGAGAACAATTGGTTCAGTTCCCCAGGAACACTGGAGGGAACAGGGCTGCAGGTCACTGAGGGGACCTTGGAGGGTGAGACAGACACTTCACTCCAGAGGGCCCTGCCTGGCTGGCTTCCCAGGAAGGCCACCCAGCCACTGGTGTGAGGTGTCTGACATCAGGCTCTGTCCCGGAGAAAGATTGTCCAGGTGGGTGGGCAGCATGAGCCTGGGCCCCCTCAGCCCAGATACCCGCCGGCGGCTTCTTCAAGGTCAGGCAGACCCCCTCCCAGAACCTCACTCCAGCAACGTGTCCATCTTCATCAGCTCCACGGTCTCAGGTAAGGGGCAGGGCTTCGGGGTAGGGGAGCCGGCGCAGTGAGCACGGTTCACAGTGTGCTCTAGGAGACCCAGATGCATATGCAGCCCTGCTGCTGACCCATGTGGGCACGGGGAAAGGGGAGCACCCTAGACCCTCTGTTTCTTCATTAGTAATCCAGCCTGAGAGCCTGGCTTGACAGAGTTGCTGTCATTGGCAAATGAAATTGCAACTAACATTTCCGATGCAAGCGCTGTGCACCAGGCTGAGAAAATGCCAGCGTCTTCCCGTGAAGACAAGGCCCTGCGCAACCGACCACTCACCTCCCTAACTTCAACTTGTGTGACCCTCTTCTCCCCCACATGTAGTCAAGCTGGACTCCAGCAGACCCTGGAACCCATGGAACCCTAGGCCCCCAAAGATGGGGATACTCAATTCATGTGTTTAATGCCTGGCTCCTCCTACCAGGCTGGAAGTGCCTCGACAGCAAAACTACATAGAGTGGTGTGCTGGCAAGTGTTTACTAACCTGTTCTTCAAGAATTTTAAAGTACAGAGACGAAAGCCATAGAACACCTGATTTGTACTGCCTGCCAGTTTCTGGGGTGCAAGTCCTCCCACCCAGGCCATTTCAAGCTGCCGGTGTGACTTCACGGACAGCAGGGGCAGAGCTGTGCCCTGGCCTGCCACCCTCTGATATTTTCCTGCTACAAAAGCTAGCGCAGCAAACAAACTCAAGGACAGGGCTCAGAGCCAAACATGGTAAAGTGATTTAGGAGTGGTGAATTTTGGTACTTGTGATCTTGCTTTTGCTATAATGTATTCCATTGTAAGTTCAGGTCATTTAATTTTTCATAACGGCTGTGCCAACAACTGGCTTGCCGAATTCCTAAAGATTTAGCCATCAGCTCTCCCGAGCCAGCAGGGGCCAGCTTGGGCTTACTGTATTATTTATATGTGTCTCATTTGATGCTGTGCCCCAGATCTAAGCGGTGTCTAGATCGAAACAAACTCCCCAGTCGGTATTTTGTAGACAAATGTAAATAACCTGTGGGGTTTATAAGACAGGCCCCGGAAGGCAAGGGGTGGGGACAGGTCCAAGACTGGCATCCAGATCAGCTCTTCATCCCAGTAGCCGTGGACGTCCTGTGGAGGACGCTGACCTGACCTCCCCTCCCCTTGGCCACCTGGAAGAAACAAATGCTTCTTCAGAACCTACCTTGCCCCAGGGACTTTACTCAAGATTCAGTGGTTCTACCAGCATTTACTGAGCACCTGTGTTGAGTGCTGAGCACTCAGTAAGGGCTGAGACTGGAAGAGGCTTTCTTTCTTATTACTTTGGGGAACCCTGCAGAGCAGAAGGGTTGCCCCATGTTACAGAGGAGGAGACTGAGGCCCGCCTGACACTTGACACCACAGTGAAGTCAGTGGTGGAGAAGGTCTTAGAATCCAGGTTTACCTTGGGTAGGACTGCCAGATTTAGGAAAAAAAAAAAAAAAAAACCCACAGAAACAAAAACAAATAAGCAAATCAAAAGAAACATTAACAACAAAACCAGGGCATCCAGTTAAATTTCATTTCATCTTTTTTTAAAGATTTTATTTATTTATTTTTAGAGAGAAAGGAAAGGAGGGAGAAAGAGAGGGAGAGAAACATCAATGTGTGGTTGCCTCTCATGTGTCCCTGACTGGGGACTTGGCCTGCAACCCAGGCATGTTCCCTGACTGGGAATCAAACCGGCAACCCTTTGGTCCTCAGGCCTGCTCTCAATCCACTGAGCAACAACCAGCCAGAGCTAAATTTCATTTCAGATAAACAACAAATATACTTTTCTGTAAGTATATCCCAAATAGTGTATGGAACATACTTAGGCTAACAACTGATTTGTTGTTTAACTCATATGCAAATTGATCTGAGATTATCAGATATGCATTGGTATCTGAACATTGCATGGAACAGGACATATGTATGCTAACAAATTATTTGTTGCTTATCTGAAGTGCAAATGGAACAGGGTTTACTACAAATGCAAATTTATCCATATACTATGTGGAATGGGATGGATTTATGCTATTAAGTTATTCATTGTTTATCTGAAAATCAAATTCTAATGAGCATCCTATATTTTATCTGGCAACCCTAACCCAGGGCAACCAACCATCTGGTTGGCTGGGAGCAAAGGGTTTCTGGGATGTGGGATTTTTAGGGCTAACGCAAGATAAAGGTCCAGGCTATTCAGGTGGGTGGTCTCCTTAGATTGACCTCATGTTTTCGAGTCTTTTGATTTGCCCTGAAGGGCCCTAGTCTGGATGGTGCGGGGCAGGGAGGCAGAAATGAAGCTAAAAGCAGAGCCAGCCCTGGCCTGGTTGCTCAGTTAGTTAGTCATCCCAATACATCAATATTTCAGATTCGATCCCCAGTCAGGGCACATACAAGAAGCAACCAATGAATGCATAAATAAGCAGAACTAAAAATTAATGTTCCTCCCTCTCTCACTCTCCCTCTGTCTCTCTCTCTCCCTAAAAAGAATATCATGTTAATAAAATAAATAAACAAAAATGTTTGGTAAAAGCAGAACCAGGCAAGAGTTCTGGGTTCTTCAATCTAACGCCTTCCGTGCCGCCCCTGCAGACATGGATGCGGAGAGAGAAGCTCTGCAGAGCACCGCGTACCCCGAAGTGCAGACCTTCTGCCAAAAGCACGGCCTGATGTTTGAGGTAATCGACTACCCACTCCTCACGGCCTCGGTTTCCTCTGCCTGGAAATTCGGGAGCCAAGGTGTGCCCCAGGCAGTCTGTCACAGAGGGGCTCTGTGCTTGTTTACTGCTTTCCTGTTGAGTCTTGAAATTCATAATGATTTTTGAACAAGAGACCCACATTTTCTTTTCACAGCAGACCCTGCAAATTCTGTCCCAGGCTCTGGCAATGGGCCAGGGAGATGGAAAGTCCTTTGAAAGGCAGGTGGAGGGGTTACGTCTGTGGGAACTGCTGTCAGCACAGGCAGTGTGGCTGGTGCTGGGAGTGGATGCCCTGAGACCCTGCTCCTTGGGCGTGTCACTTTTTGCACTGTTTTCTCCTGCCCTCCTGGCCCTCCCTGCACTGGGCAGCTTCAGGGCAGTCTGAGAGGGCTGTGGGATATGCAGGGTGGGCGCCGAGGAGGGATGCATCTTCTTCTGGAGTCCCGATGATGTGCCTGCTGGGCACGGTCGTCACTGGCCCCAGACAGAGTGTCACACCAGCCTTGGTGGGGATGTCACTGCTTGCATGTTTGATGTGGAAACCGACAAACCATCTCTGGAGTCTCACTTTCATGGATGCTGCCTGCTTGCCCTTTATGACAGCACTTCAGCACCTCAAAGGTTCTTGGACTGGAAGACATACCATCGTCGATCTATTACTAAGAAAATAACAGGATATACAGCTACGAAAATTCAACTCTGCCTGCCTTTGAACATTAGACACAGCTTGGGGGCAGAGGCACCAAAAAGGAAAACCTCCACGCTGAGAACTAATGAACCGCCCACGCTCATCCTTTAATGCCCATGCAGGTGCTGGCTGTGTGACACGCACTGTGAACAGCCTCAGCTCAGAGGTGGGGAGACCGAGGTCCGGAGGGAGGAAAGTTCTTGCCCAAGGCTGATGATGGCTGACTCTCCTTCTCCCTTCTTCCTCCAGTCCCAGTCAGCACAGTGGTCTTTGACCCTGTGCTGGAGGTCATTAGGAACCCTCTTTCCCTGTGGGCAAGAGAATTCAGAGAGATAGGGACTGTTCTGAGTCCTATTCCCCCTTCCCCCACCCCACCCCGTTCTCATCCCAGCCTTTCACAGGGTCAGCCTAGCTACTTGCATTGAGCCACTCTGCTGGCCCCCCTCCAGCTAGCAGGCAAAAATGGGCCGCAAGTGTGAGGTTGCCAAGGAGACTTTGCCACATATGATTTTGGCCAAACTAAACCATCTCCTTTGTAAAGAAAGTGCCACAAACAAGTGTGGACATGTCTTCGCTTTGAAAGAAACAATTTGAAAATGCCCAAGGTCTTAAAATTTTTTAATTTTTTAATTGATTGATTTAAGAGAGAGAGAGAGGGAGACATCAGTTTGTTTCACTAATGTATGTATGTATTGGTTGTTTCTTGTATGTGCCCTGACCAAGGATTGAACCCACAACCTTGGTGTATGGGGACAATCCCTAACCAACTGAGCTGCGTGGCTAGATTAATGTTTTTAAGTAAACTGTTATTTTGGAACTCAGGTTTACAGGAAACCGGCACATGGTGCAGAGTTCCCATATACCCCGCACCCAGTTTTTCCTGAATGTGAACATCTCACATTATCAGGTCCATTTGTACAACTGAGAAATTGACACTGGTACATTATTATTAACCAGTCTCCTGATGTTATCCAGAGAACCCCAGTTCCCTCTGGTCTACAACCATGCCCAGGGAACCACAGGTGCTTTTAGTAGTCGTGCCTCCCCCGTCTCTTCCAGTCTGGGACGGCTCTTTGGTCCTTCCTTGCTGCTCATGACCTTGGCAGTCTTGGGGAGGACTGACTGGCCTGGCGTCCTGCAGGATGCCCCCAATCCGCATTTGCCTGAGATTTTTCTCATAATTACTCTGGGGTGATAGGATTCATTCAAGTTCTTTTAATCCAGACATGCCCCGTTGGGGAGAGGCTGTCAAAAATTATTGAAAGAAAACTTTATGCCTTTGCCAAAGGGAATTGAAAAAGTCACCCATCCTGGCACTCCCTGACCAGCCCACACTTGTAATCTCCAGGTGGTTGATCTGAGGTGGGGAATTCAGCACGCAGAGGCCACTGACCACATGACCACGGATCTTTGCCTGGAGGAGGTCGACCGGTGTCGGAAAACATCCCTGGGGCCGGCTTTTGTTGTGAGTCTCTTGGGAGGGATGGGGTCACTCTTATTTCTCCTCCAGTACCAGGGTACGGCCCCTACTTTCAAGCCAAACCCACAGGTGGAGGGAGGTGGGTGGCACTTCTGCCATCATACCCAATTGCCATAGCGTGTGTGGGGCAGACGTTGCTAATCCTTCGCAGCACATTTTCTGCAGAGCTGGCTGAGATCCAGACATTAGCAGTCAAGTGGAAGCAGCAGGTAAACTGGAGAGCAGAGTGTTGAAGTCCGAAGGGATTTTAGAATTGGCCCTGGCCCTTCCCCCAGCTTTCCCACCCCATCCACTTTATGTCTGGGTTTTTTTTTTTTTTTTTTTTCTCTCTCACGTGCTCTGTGGTGCTGGGGGCAGGATCTGTGGCCCATCTGGAGCCTGCCCCAGGAGCAAACCTCCTCCGATCCTAGGCCAATTTTTACAGGGTCTTCTTCCCTCCCCTTCCAACTGTGGTGCAGTAGCCATGAACCACACGTGGCGATTCAAAGTTAAATCAATTAAAATCAAGCAGAATTAAAACTTCATTCCTTAGCCCTATGGCCCACATCGCAACGCAGGGAGCCACCGGACTCCTGAGGTGCAGGCAGTGCCGCCTGAGGGGTGAGGCTGCTTTAAAAGAAGGCATGGTCTGGGGTGGGGGGGTGCGAGAGACTCTCTTTGTTGTAGATTGTTTTATCTCTGCGGCGGGGCTTGTGTGCGGCCTTGAGCTCTGTACTTGGTCCCCAGCCTGACTGGGATAAAACTGACATGCAGCCCCGTGTGCACTGAAGGTTTTTGGCATGATGGCTTCACTTACATATGCTGTGAAATGATTACTACAGTAATAAGCTTAGTTAACATCCATCCTTTCATATAGATACGGAAAAAAAGAAAAGGATTATTTTTTCCTTGCGATGAGAACTCTCAGGATCAACTTTCAAGTGACCCACGCAGCAATGTCTGCTGCAGCCGTCTTGCTGCGCCTTCCAGCCCCAGGATGCATTTGCCTCGTAATTGGAATTTGCGCCGCGTGAAC
This sequence comes from Anoura caudifer, assembly GCA_004027475.1. NCBI lineage: Eukaryota > Metazoa > Chordata > Mammalia > Chiroptera > Phyllostomidae > Anoura > Anoura caudifer. The sequence goes on along the minus strand of PVKU01000054.1, from coordinate 388,686 downwards.
ACCTCTGTCTCAGTGTGGTTGCTTTAAGACATCCTAGCATTTGGAAGGCTCTGTGCTCCTGCTTGCGTATCTCCCTCACAAATAATTTTTTCCCAATCTTCTCATTTAGTTTTCCGAATAAGCCTGATGATTGATCATTTTGTTCAGTTTCAAGGAAAAAGAAAAGAAAAAATTCTTAAAGGAAAAAGGGAGATGGGGAGAAAAAGAACTCCAGGGGGAATTCGATTTTGCAACCCACGCTGCAGGCTGCGAAAAGCACAGTGCAGCTTCCAGGAGACGTGAGGAATGGAGGGTGATCTTGAGCTTCCCCCAGGCCCCACCGGCCCAGGGACCTAGCGAGTCCTTCTCAAAGGGCTCTTGGGCAGACGGATGGGTGACCTCTACTCATGTCCTCCTTCTCCTGTGCCAGGCATCTCCCCTCCATCACCAAGAGTCACGGCTTCACTCTCCTTCAGTGGCTCTGACATGGAGTCCTTTCCATGAAAATCGGAGCTGTGCTCGGGCCCTTGGAGAGGCTCCTCTCTGGTAAATAAGTCATTAAGCAGCGTGGCAAGAGCCCTGTCCCTGAGGGCTTCCTCCTCAAGGCCCAGGGTCTCCTGGGCACCAGAGCCCCACACAGGTGCTCTGACGGCTCCTTGGCTCCTTGATCTCATTTGCAGCTCTTCCTGCTCCCCTTGCTCTGGTCCCCCAGACCTGAGCAGCTTTTTGTTTGTTTGTTTTTGAACCATCTGTCTCCTTCCGAAGGTTTCTGTTCTGTGATTGGCTGGTGACACCTTTTTCACCTTTCTTGTTCCTCTGAGGTTCTCTATACTGGGATGGCCCTGGGAAAACAGCATCCTCTTCAACCTCCTGTCATCACAGATTCCATTTATCCAGGTCTCTGGGTGCACACCCAGGAATAGTCTGGAACAATTCAATGAAGAGGGGAGGGGTGCTCGCTTCTGTTTTATGAGGACACTGAAGACTTTGGGCTCGATGTTCTTGGCGTAATTCTCTTGCATTCCAGTTTGCACTTTCTCTGAACATGTTGGGGCAGGGAGAGGGCCTCCTAGTGTTCTCGGCACTAGAATCAAAATCTTTGGGCCTCACCACACCCTACACAATCTTGCCCACAGGATGTCCTTTCCTCCCTCCACTGCTCCCTCCTTGTTGGTGTTCATTCCCCTGGCTTTTCTGCACTGGAACATGCTGTTTCCTCTGCTTGCACACACCTGCGCTTCCTGCCACAGGGACTTTGCACATGCTGTTCTTACTGCTTGCCAGGCTCTCTGCCCAGTGCAGTCTTCCCATATCTCATTCTGCACCTCGACCCTCAGTTCCTCAGGGGAATTTTCCTGATTCCACAGCCCCTGTGTGACCCATGTTTATCCTTTCCTTCTAGCACCGGGTCAACTGCACTTTGACATGGGGCTATTCTCAGATTGATGCCTGACTCTCCTGTTAGGACTACAAGGTCCAGGAAGGCAAGGACCAAGACTGTGTTGGTGACTGCCATCAATATTTATTGAGCAGCTATCATGGGCTTAGCTCAATACATATTTGGGGAATGACTGTGCTCAGAGCTCAGAGGTTCCACACTGGGACCTATACCCCACCTCCCTAGTTGACCCTTTCAAACCTCTGATCTCACATCAATTCCATTTGGCACCTTCCTTGGGGCCTTAGTTTCCACATCTAGGAAGGAGGGAGCAGGACTTAGGGTTTTCTGAAGCTTGCCGCAGTTCTAACACGCCCTGGAGGGACCGGGAGGAGAGTGAGGCACTGGTCCCCAGCACAAAATTTAAGGGGGCACCAAAAGCCTTAGTTATCAAGATAAATATTTTAATGCAATTTTTTGTAATAAAAATTGATCCAAGAAATCCATGAGGAACAAAATATCAAAATTCTGAATAAAGATAGGATACTTCTTGCACTTTTAAAAAATATTTTCTTTATTTTTAGAAAGAGGGGAAGGAAGGAGAAAAAAAGGGAGAGAAGAATCAATGTGTGGTTGCCTCTTGCAAGCCCCCTACTGGGGACCTAGCCCACAACCCAGGCATATGCCCTGACTGGGAATTGAACCAGTGACCCTTTGGTTTGCAGGCCAGCACTTAATCCACTGAGCCACACCAGCAGGGCCTTCCCGCACTTTAGAGACCTGCCTTTACCTCCCACTCAGTGGGCCTTGCTCCCTGGCTGCTGTTGGAGACAGTCTGTCCCCAGGACCACCTCATAGCATGAGATTTGAGCAGAGCCAATGGAAGCTGTAGCTCTTGTCCCAGCCATATTCCCGGGACAACCTTGTGCCTACCTATGAGGGGCCCCAGTTTTATATACAGTGAAGGGCAGTATGAGTGTGCTGGGGCTGCTGCAATAAATGACCAGAAACCATGTGGCTTAAGGCAACAGAATTTCTTCTCTTGTGGCCTGGAGACCAGAAGTCTGAAATCAAGGTGTCAGCAGGGCCATGCTCCTGCCTATATTTCTCAGGGAGAATTTTTCCTTGTCTCGGCCAGCTTTGGGGGGCTCCACACATCCTTGGCTTGTGGCTACATCACTCCCATCTCTGGCTTCATTGTTCTGTCATCTTTTCCTCTTTCATTTGTGTCACACCTCCTTCTGCCTGTCTCTTCTTAAAGACCCTCAGGATTGTATTTTGGGCCCGTTTGGATAATCCAGGAGACTCTCCCCAGCTCAAGAGCCTTCACTTAATCACAGCAGCCAAGACCCTTGTATGAGTCAGGGGTCTCCCAGAGAAACGAAACCAATGGGATAGATAGGTAGGTAGGTAGGTAGATAGATAGATATAGAGAAAATATTTGTTATAGGAATGGGCTCACATGGTTATGGAGGCTGAGAAGCCCCACCACATGCTGTCAATAAGCTGAAGCCCAGGAAAGCTGGTAGTATAATTCACCCTGAGAACGGGGGGGGGGGGCACTGATGGTGTAAATCCATCACCATCAGCCCCCCCATTCTGAATGGGGGGAATACTTGAGAGTCTGAATACTTGAGTACTGATGTCCAACAACACATAGCTCAGCTCAGGCAGAGAGGAAATTCTCCTTTCCTCCTTCTTTTTATTCTGCTGGGCCCATGATGGACTGGATACCGCCCACCTGCACTGGGGAGGGCCATCTGTTGCTACTCAGCCCACCAGCCCAGATGCTCGTCTCTTCCATGGATGCCTGCACAGGCCCACCCAGAAATCATGCTTGACCAGCTCTCTGGGCATCCCTTAGCTCAACCACATTGACACACAAAAGTAACCATCACAACCTTCTTCTGATTAAAGGTACATTCACAGGGTCCAGGGATTAGACCAGACATCTTTGTGGGGGTCACTATTCAACTACCACAGAGAGTTTCCCAAGCAAAAGGTTCTGTGATGCTTGGTGCTCGATCAGATTCCAAATTTACCTGCCTCATGCTCCATGACCTCAGGTTCATCCACACGCAGGTGCTGTCTCTGCCTGCACTTCTTAATGCAATCATCCTCTGGCACTACAGCCAGACCCATTTTTAGGAGCTCTGCATGCCTCACCGGGGGTCATAGAGCTAAGTGTCAGAGCCAAGATTGGAACCTGTGTCTGTCTCTCTACCCTCACTCTGCCAGGCCCTCCTAGGGGACCAGTATGGCCACTGCCCAGTCCCCACACTGATCGAGGAGAAGGAGTGGGAGGCCCTGAAGGCCCAGCTGACCAGCAGACCAGGTGACCTGGAGCTGGTGGCTCACCACTTCCAGAGGGACGAGAACACTGTGCCCCCCACCTATGTGCTGCGGGCCCCAGGCACCAGGGAGACCCAGGGGCCCGAGGAGGTCACCCTGACCTCTGCGCTGCGCTGTGGAGCCCAGGAAGCCAGGAGGCTGGGCTTCATCACCCAGGAGCAGTGGCATCGCTACCACCGGTCAGGTGAGGGAGTGGGACTGCCCTCGGGGTCCGTGGGAAATGCCCGCATGTTCAGAAAACACACTGAGTGTTGTCCAAAAGCCACGGTCCTTGTTTCTCTAAATGCCAAGACTGCCTAGCTAATCGCTTTCATGGCACGTCTGCCATCAAGGTCATAATCAGTGTCCTGGGTCTGTGCTCCAGGATGGGGCTGAATTTACAGCTCAGCCTGGCCCCTTTCCAACTATTCTGACCTGTGGCAGGCTTAGAGCCTCGGTTTTCTCATCTTTAAAAAGGGACTAGTTAGAGTTAGTAGGTGAGGGAGCCACTGTGGGGTTTAAAGGGTCATGTCTCATCCGTGATGTCATTCGAGCTCTAACCGGCAGTGCCTAACTTAGCCCGTTAAGAAGTCCCACCTGAAAGAACAAAGAGGAACTCCTCGAAAGTGGCAGGAGGCACAATGCATGTCAGCAATGGTGTTGCAGGGCACGTTGCTGTCCAGGTACCTTGCTTTCTTTTTAAAGAACTTTTTATTTTGAAATAGAATTTATTTTGAATTTAATTTATTTAGAATTTATTTTGAAACTCCCTTGCACAGGGAGTTGCAAAAAAGTAGGAAGAGGTCCTGAACAGTGTGGTTCAGTGGGTTGGGCTTTGTCCTGCAAAACAAAAGGTCACCAGTTCAATTCCCGGTCGGGACACATGCCTGGGTTGCGGGTTCAGTCCCTGATTGGGGGTGTGCAAGGGGCAGTAGATGGGTGTTTCTCTCTCACATCGATATTTCTTTCCCTCTCTTTCTCCCTCCCTTCCCTGCTCTTTAAAAATAAATAAATAAACTCTTTTAAAAAATAGTAGGGAGAAGTTCTATGTATCCTTTTTATTATTTTTATTTTTAAAGAAAAAAGAGTTTATTACCTACAGGCTGTGGAGTGGACAAGGCAGGCCAGGGGAGGCTCACAGCAAGGTGTGTGGGGGGAGGAAAGAGCAAGAGTGAGCGCGAGCCTGGGGATCTGCTTTTTATTGATTATTTTGGCATTCAATATTATTTTATATTAGTTTCAGGTATACAGCACAGCACAGTTAGACATTTACATAATTTACAGCGATCCCCTGATAAGTCTAGTACCCACCTGGCACTGTACATAGTTATTACAATGTTGCTGATTATATACATTCCCTTTGCTGAACTTTACATCCTGGTGACTGTTTTGTGACCACCGCCCATAGACCACTTACCCAGTTTCCCCCAGAGGTAACAGCTTGCAAAACTAGAGCACAACGCCACAGCCAAGAAGTGGACATTGTTACAACCCAGAAAGAGCACCGCTTTCACAGGCACACGTCTGCGTGGGCGCGCACTGCACGTGTGCCTGTGTGTGTGTGTGTTTCATTCTGCAAAATGTCATCACCTGTGTAGCTTTGAGGACCCACCACAGTCAATTCATAGGGCTGTTCTCTCCTTTCGAGGCTCACTCACCCCTCATTGCCACCCCCAACCCCTGGCAACCACTAATTCATCTCCATCTCTATAATTTTATTTCAACATGTTATAGAAGAAGGAATTGCACACTCCATAATCTTTTGAGATTGGCTTTGTTCCTTTAGCGTAACGTGCTCAGCTTTCCACCAGTGTTAGATCATAGAAAATCCTCATAACAGCTCTTCATGTTTGCACTGGTATATCCATGTGTCAGGAGAGGAACAGATTCAGAGAGGTGCAGTGATTTGCACAAGGTCACACAGCTTGAACAAAGATGGTCTTGGATTGGTTCATGCTGAAATGTGTCCAAGAAGGATCCCATTTTAGGACTGTGAGTTGCTTTCATACCTCTGACCTGTATACATAGGACTGAGGTGGGTGTGGGGTCACTCCAAGGAGGACTTTTGGGTGGCTCTTGTCTTTGGCTCAGAGACTTAAGTGCTGTCTCTCAGGGCCTGGCTCACTCAGCTGCAGAGAGCTAGGAGCCTGTGCTGAGTGCAAGGCAGCTTCAGAAACAACTTCTTGGGTCTGACTGCTATTTCCAAACAACAACCTCCAAGAAGTTAGTGTGGGCCTTTGGTCCAGGAAAATATGGGTCCTCAGGGCAGCCACTACATGGTTTGGGACCAGGGTGTGGCAAACAATGGCCTGAGGGCCAAATCTAGCCTGCCTTTTGTTTTTGTAAATAAAATTTTATTGGAACATACTCAAGAATATTCGGTTGCACGTTGTCTGTGCCTATGACATGTCTCTCAGGCACATGCTGAGCTTCAGAACCAATATCCCCACTTCCCTAATGTGTCTCCCAAGTGCCGCCACCTAGGCCAGCTGATGACATGATGATCACACTCTCTTCCCATCTCCTCTGCTTTTCAGCCATTGAGTGGGAGATAGAACGGGGCCTGCTGAGCCTGACAGATGGGGACCAGGGGGCCACTGTCTTCTTGAGAGAGATCCAAGACCTTAACAAACACATCCTCGAAGACTGCGCCCTAAAGATGGTGGACCGGCTTGCAGACGGCTGCCTGGACACGGATGCCCAGAACCTTCTTAGCAGCCTCAAGGGGCGCATTGCTGACATGCAGCCCGGAGTCGTCAAGACCCACCACCTGCCATGGAGCCGAGACCTCGTGAACCCCAAAAATAAGGCTCATGCCCGGTACCTGAAGGAGCTGGGAGAGCAGTTTGTGGCCAGGGCTAACCACCAGGTCCTTGAGCGCCTCCGGGAGCTAGAGGCGGGCAGGCAGGAACTGGCATGGCTCTATCAGGAGATCCGCCACCACCTGGGGCTGAGTGCTGAGGCCACCAGGACCTTCTGCGGGCGCCAAGAGCTCCTGTCCCAGGTGGGACAGCGACTCCAGCAGAATGACAGCCACCCCCACACGCCCCTGGTGCTTTTCGGACCCCCAGGCATCGGAAAGACGGCTCTGATGTGCAAGCTGGCTGAGCAAATGCCAGGACTGCTGGGCCGAAAGACGGTGACTGTCCTGCGCCTTCTGGGGACATCGCAGATGAGCTGTGAGGCCCATAGCCTGCTCCAGAGCATCTGCTTCCAGGTGTGCCTGGCCTACGGGCTGCCCCTGCCTCCTGCGCAGGTCCTGGAGGCCCACAGCAGGGTGGTCCATTTTTTCCACACCCTCCTGCACACTGTCTCCAGCAGAAACTTCGAGTCCCTTGTGATCCTGCTAGACTCTGTGGATGATGTGGACTCCATTCACCGTGCACGGAGGGTCCCCTGGCTGCCTCCCAAGTGTCCCCCGAGGGTCCACCTCATCCTCTCGGCCTGCTCAGGGCAACGGAGAGTTTTAGACACAGTGCAGCAGACACTCACGGACCCAGAGTCCTACTGGGAGGTGAAACCCCTCTCCAGCAACCAAGGGCAAGAGATGATCCAGCTTCTGCTGGCAGCCTCCAGGAGGACCCTGAGCCCAGGGCAGAGGGATCTGCTCTGGGCCAGCCTCCCGGAGTGCGGGCACCCAGGGCAGCTGAGGCTGGCCTTTGAAGAGGCCCGGAAATGGGCCTCCTTCACCGTGCCCACCCCTCTGGCCTCCACAGCTACAGAGGTGATGCACCAGCTGTGTGCACGTCTTGAGCAAACCCATGGGCAGCTCCTGGTGTCCCGGGTGCTGGGCTACATTGTGTCTTCACGGTAAGTCTCTGTTGTTTTTATCATTATTATTTTTAATCCTCACCCGAGGATATGTTTTTTGGCTTTAGAGAGAAGGAAGGGGGAGAGAGAGAAAAACATCCCAACGCTCCAACCAACTGAGCCACTGGGCCAGGGCTGACTCATTTAAAAAAAATTCTGGATTAATTTTAGTTTTTATGCTAGTAAACAGAGCTCATGTACAAGGAAAATACACAACATGCTACACAAAAGTCCATCTCTTAAAAATAAATATGATTTAATGTACTAAGTTGCAACCTAACATACAACTCATACATTTTAATATATGTTCCTGAGAATCATTAGTTGCAATGCATTTTTTTGAAAAGTACTACCTGCCTCATTTTTTTAAATTTTATTGTCATTCAATTATAGTCGCCCCATTTCCCCCCATTACTCTCCCCTGCCCTGCCCACGTCCCCCTCCCACATCCAATCCTCCCTGCCGTTGTCCTTGTCCATGGGCCCTTTATACATTTCCACCTTATTTTTTACACATAAAATTATTTTTAGTTTTTTGAAAACAAACAAGGAAATTCTCAGAAAATCTTAAGCAAAAAACTTTTACAGACCTGAGGGAGTCTAATAAGTTTATAATATTAATTTGACCTCTATTATTCTTGTTGTTATATTGTTATTATTTTCAATATAACCTTGTTCTAGATCATATATTTTTTCTTTTCCAGCCATTCCCCACCCTTCTCCCTTTTGGCAACCATCAGCTTGTTCTCTGTTTCTATAGGTCTGTTCTGTTTTGTTCTGTGTTTTAGATTTCATGTGTAAGTTAAATCATATGGTATTTGTCATTCGCCGACTTATTTCATCTAGTATACTCTCTTCTAGATCCATCCAGCTTGTCACAAATGGCAAGATTTCGTTCTTTTTATGGCTGAGTAATATTCCATTACATATGTATGCCTTCTTTATTTATTCATTCACAGATGGACACAAGTTGCTTCCATACCTTGGCTATTGATTTAAATAATTTTGCAATGAACGTAGGGTACATATGTCTTTTTGAATTAGTGTTTTGAATTTCTTTGGGTAAATACCTGGAGGTGGAATTGTTGGGTCCATGTGGCAGCTTTATTTTTTAATTTTTTGAGGAACCTCCATACTTTTCCCCATAGTGGCTGCGCCAATTTGTAACCCCACCAACGGTGCACAAGGGTTCCCTTTTAACTCTTTTTAAGATTGAGGAAAAGGCATGCAGTCATCTCCCAGGGCTGCTGTAACCAATCCCAAACAGGGTGGCTGGTCCGGAACAAGAGAAATCCGTTCTCCCGCAGTGCTGGAGCCTGGGAGTCTGAAATCAAGGTGTCAGCAGGGCCATGCTCAGGTGCTAGAGGAGACTCTGTGTGAGGCCTTTCTTGGTGTCCTTTAGCTCGTAAATGCATCCCTCCGATCTCTGCCTCCGTCGTCTCCTGGCTTCTCCCTGTGTGTGTCTCTCCGTCTGAATTTCCTTCTTCTTGAATGGACACTGCTCTTTGGATTAGGGTTGCCTCAATCCAGGATGGCCTCGTTTTAACTTGATTACTCCCCCAAAGATTGTTTTCAAATAAGGTACCATTCACAGGTTCCAGGTAGATGTTAATTTGGGGGAACACTATTCAACCCACAACAATTCATGTATCATAAAGTTCACTCTTTTATTTATTGATTGGAGAGAGGAAAGAAGAGAGAGAGAGAAACACTGATTTGTTGTTCTACTTATGCATTCATTGGTTGCTGCTTGTACAAGTATGTGTCTGGACTGGAGATCAAACCTGCAACCTTGGTGTATCTCGAGGATGCTCTATCCAGCAGAGCTACCCAGCCAGGGCTCACAAAGTTCACTTCTTTTAAGTGTACGTTCCAGTGACATTTTGTACATTCCCAGTGTTGAACAACCACGATCCATCTCTAGAACATTTCATCACCCCCAAAGCAGACCCCATCTGCATTACCAGTCTCTCCCCATACTCCATCCCTCTGCTTGATGTCTCTGTGGAGACAGAAATATAATACTTCTTTGTAAAACTTTTACTTTGAAATACTTTCAAATTACAGACTGTTGGAAGAACTCCCATAGTGCAAAAACCAGTGAAAAGAATTTCACTATCAGGTTTTCTCAGCCAAGGCACTGCGGACAGTGGGGCCAGACCATTCTTCGCGGTGGGTGGGGGCCGCCTGTGCGCCGTGGGCGGGAACAGCCTCCCTGGCCCCGCCCACAGGGCGCCAGCGGCACCCATCCCCATTAGGGCAGCCAACACTCTCAGGATGGTGTCAAGTGTCCCCGGCAGGCCGAACAGGTTCCCGTTGAGAACTGCTGCCACATTAGCTTTGTTTCTCCCTTTCTCCTCCTCTCTCTCTTTTTACTTATCAATTTTTTCTTTCATTCCCTCCTTCTATTTTCCTATCTATGTCATTTTTCTTTCTCTGTTTTTCTACTGATCTATCATTATTTTTCTCCAAGTAGCTAGCTATTTTTCTTTTTATTTATAATCCTTCTTTCTATTTATCTATCATTCTATCTTTCTTTGTTCTATCTTTTTAGATATCTGTCTATCTAACCTCTGTCTCTATATCTATCTATTTATACACACATACACATGCACACAAAGACACACATAATTTTCCCTCAACCATGAGAATTCATTACAGGTGTCACTCCTCTTTTTAAAAAAGATTTAGTTATTTATTTTTAGAGAGAGGGTAAAGGAGGGAGAAAGAGAGGGAGAGAAACATCCATGTGTGGTTGCCTCATGCACAATGGGACCTGGCCTGCAACCCAGGCATGTGCCCTGAATGGTAATTGAACCAGCGACCCTTTGGTTCTCAGGATGGAGCTTAATCCACTGAGCCACACCAGTCTGAGCTCCTCTTTACCTTTAAATATGTCAGATGTTTTCAAAATACAAGGACAATCAGAACCCCACATTGTCACAGGATAATTATAGAGCTCAGGAAATATATCACAGACACAATAATATTTTTAACACACAGTTTATAGTCAAAACTTGCAACTGTCTGAAGATGTCCTTTATAGCTGCCAATTTAGGATCACACATTGCATTTAGTTGTCATCTCTTTGGTCTCCTATAATCTGGAACATTCTGCTCCCTGTCTTTGTACTTTGAACAGTATGGGGTACATTCCTTAATTTTTTAAAAATATTTTATTTATTTATTTTTAGAGAGAGGGGAAGGGAGGGAGGAAGAGAGGGACAGAAACATCAATGTGTGAAAGATACATCAACCAGGTTGCCTCTCACACACCCCCATCCGGGGACCTGGCCTGCAACCCAGGCATGTGCCCTGACTGGGAATCAAACCTGTGACCTTTCGGTTCACAGGCTGGTATTCAATCCACAAGGCCACATCAGCCAGGACCACATTCTCAATTTTTAATGGATATATTTATCCTTGTCCTGTTTTTGAATAATGACCCTGGCCCAACGGGTCTGGGATGGGGCCTGGGTCACAGGGTTTCTCTCACCCATGCTGCTGGCCTGGGGGACACAGCCTCGGGAAGGGAAGGGGACTGTAGTTCCATCCGCCTGGTTTGGTCTGACGTCTCCTTGCAATCCCATCCAGGTTAATCTGAGTGAGGCTCAGCCCTTCCTGGGCACTGATTTTTTCCCACCGTAAGTTTGCAATGTTCCCCTTTGTAACAATTAAGCAACATGTGGGGAGATCTCAGAAAAATCTCCTTAAAACTTCTCTGATACTTCTCTGAAGAATCAACCACAAGCCTGTGTCTACATCTGATTTCAGGCTTGTAGCATGGGAGTCAGCAACACTCTGCAAGGAAAATCCAGGTCCAGTGTGTTTATGGGGTGTAAGGAATGAAGGCTGAAATGAGGTCCCTCAGCCCAGAGAAAATTTTTGGGCTGCAAACCCTGATGAACCTGGTTTGGGAGGGTCAGGAGGCCCAGAGATACCAGGTATGGACAGTGAGTCAGAAATAATGAGCAGAAGAGAGGAGTGTGTTCATCAGACACCCAACAGCGCCCCCAGGAGGGGGATGGAGGCCAATTAGCAACACACCGAGCAATAGAGCTTTACCATCATAAAAACAGCCACCGGGAATGCGGGAGCTCATAATCAGAAGTACTTGACAATCCAATTTCGGCTCTTCTCAGTTTGGGGGCAGCTTTCCTCTTTCTGACCTTTGTCTTTCACCACAGATCAAGTAAAATGGGCGGGGACCAGGGAAGGGGGCTTTTTGTTGGTTGGTTGATTGGCTGGTTGGTTGGTTTGCCAGAAACAGAATCCCACTCACACTAACACATAAGAAATAAGGGCTTCATGCCAAGGCCACGGGAGGAGCTCGGGAAGCCAGGGCCACCCTGTATCCAAATCCAGGGGAGCATACCCCAGATTTTGCCACAGGTGCCCCAAATAGGGGCCTGGCCTGAGCTCTACAAATGTAGACTGGGGAATGTTCCAGAATAAAGGGGTTGGGCCATCAGGACACTCTGATGCTATCTATGTGGAGAAGCAGGGTTGTCATGGAAACTGGCAAGCCACAAGAATCAGGGCAGCTTCTCACCCCCTCTCCCTCTGGATCCTCTCTGCACATCAGCTTTTGTTCTAGACTCTTCCTTTCTCCTCCCCAGCTCAGCTTGCCTCAAGCTTCTGTTGGCATCACATGCTCCCATTTCAGGGACCTGACGCAGTTGTCCTGGTTCCTTCTTGAGTCCCGATTGCGAAATCCGAGGAGACAGAAATTAATTGGCCTTTTTGGTCCCACGCCTGATCCAATTAGTAAAGCAGAGGGCTTCACAGAGCGTAGGACCCACCCCCCAGGTAGGAAGGGCAGTGGAAGGATGGTGGCTCTGGGGAGGCGATTTCACCTCCAGTCTCGTGAAAACGTCATGTTTGCAGATGGAGCAGCTGTTGTGGCTCATGGTCCGGCTCTCGGAGCAGATAGCTCTGCTGGGCCAGTGGTTCTCACCTGGGGCGATTCTACCTGTTCCCACCCAGGAAGACTTGCGGTGTCTGGAGACATTTTGGTTGTCATAATGGCAGGGGTGGGGGGAGCTACTGACATCTAATGCGTGGAGACCAGGGATGCTGCTCAGTGCACAGGACACCCCACAGAGAATGATGGGGCCCCAAATGTCAGTAGTGCTGAATGTGAAAAAGTCTGCCTTAGCCTGAGAGATCCTGTTTGCGCTCTCTCTCTCTCTCTCTCTCTCTCTCTCTCTCTCTCTCTCTCTCTCTCTCTTTCTCTCTCTCTCTCTCTCTGATGTTGGGACCCATTGTCATCCATCAGAAAATTCTAAGTGAGCAGGTATTCCGTATGTGTGAAGAATGTGGCAACTGTCTTGATCAAAATGAGGACTTTGCTTAACATCAGAGAATTAAAAAAAAAAAAATCCACAGGAGGCATTTCTACCCAGTGAGGCTCAAACAGAAGCTGCCTCCCTCTCTCCCCGCTCTGAAACCAACTCTGATGTTCTCCATCCTGGCAGGGCTCCCACTGCAGGCACATCCACAGCCTCTCCCGGCTCAGGCTCACAGGCGTTAGAAAGCCCGTTCAGTTCAGCACCAACACCCCAGTCCGTCACACTGTCTAAAGCCACTCCCTTTCCCTCAGTCAGCCCCTTCTCAGGCCAGGAAACATGGGGTGGGCTGGGTGGGCACAGTTGGTTTCTGCATTATTTCCCTAAGTTACTTCCTCCCTCCCTCCCTGTGCTCCCCAGGGGAGGGGCGATTTGAGGATCTGTACCTGTGTGGGTACGGAAGGAAAGATCAGGAAAGGTCTTGCGTGATGGGTATAGGTGCACACTGTGCAGCTGGCCACGTTCCCCCCAGGCATCTCTGTCCTCCATGTGCAGGAGACACAGGTGTGCTTCCCACCCTTGCTGTCTGCAGGCGCGGGCTCTCGGAGGCTGAGCTGAAGGACGTCCTGTCCTTGGACGATGAAGTCCTGCAGGCTGTGTACCAGGACTGGACGCCGCCCAGCCGGGAGCTGCTGCGTTTCCCACCCCTGCTGTGGGTCCGGCTTCGTCGTGATCTTGGAAACTGCTTGGCCAGACGACCCATGGATGGCTTCACACTCCTGGCCATTGCCCACAGGTAGGTCCAGTGTGGAGGTGATGCTGGCTGGGTGCCCAAGAGCCAGAACTCGCCGATGGGGCTCCTCCTTGACCCAAATAACCTTCTGTTCCCATTTCCTGGGAATCAGGCCCATTTGGCACAACATTGGAGGGTTTCTGTGCACGACCGACTGGAACAGAAGTAACTTGTTTTTTAAATTGAGGAGAAATTCACACAACATAAAATTCACATTTTAAAGTGAACAATTCAGTGGCACTTAGTACATTCACGATGTTGTGCCACCCTCGTCTCTATCTAGTTCCAGAACATTCTCATTCCCACAAAGGGAAACCCCACCCCCATGAGCAGGGACTCACCATCCCCACCCCAGCCCCAGGCAACCACTGACCCACTTTCTATCTCTGAGGATCTGCCCATTCTGCACCTTTTACATAGATGGAATCACACAATGTGGGGCCTTTTGTGTCTGGCTACTCTCCCTCAGTGTGATATTTTTGAGATTCATCCACGTGGTAGTGTGTGTCAAACCTTCATTCCTTTTTATGACTGTATGGATGTATCACTTATCTATTTATCCATTCATCAGGTATTTGGGCTGTTTCCACCTTTTGGGCAAGCGAATAGAGCTGCTATGAACTTGTGTGTACAAGTGTTCAGTTCTTTTGGTATATACTCAGAGTATACACACTGGGTATAATTCCAAGAGTGGAATTTCTGGGTCATGCAGTAACTTATTTTATGGTGTTTTTTTAAAGATTTTATTTATTTATTTTTTACAGAGGGTTAGGGAGAGAGAAAGAGAGGGAGAGAAACATCAATGTGTGGTTGCCTCTCAAGTGTCCTGTACTAGTGGCCCGACCTGCAACCCAGGCATGTGCCCTTACTGGGAATCAAACCAGCGACCCTTTGATTCGCAGGCCAGTGCTCAACCAGCCAGGGCTTATTTTATGTTTAACATGAGAATCCCCAAAGTTTATTTTTAAAGTACATTTATTTGAGAAAAAAAAAAAAAAAAAAGATGGGCCGATGTAGAGATAAATGTTAGGTGGTCAGCAGACATTGCGAGCATCTGAATGGTGGTTTAGGATGGACCTGCATTTGGGAGCTGCCTCCTGGAAGGCTAGTGGCCAACTCTGACCTTGCCTGGTCCCCCAAACCCACCAGCCCACTCCCCCTCTCTGCAGACAGCTGGCGGAGGTGATCCGAGAGCGCTACTTATCGGGGTCCGAGAAAGCCAAGAGGCACGGAATGTTGGCCGACTTCTTCCTGGGGACCTGGAGCCAGGGCACCAAGAAGCTCATCACCCTGCCACTGGTGGGCAAGCCCCTGAACCTGGACCGAAAGGTGAGGTGTCTGCACCCTATTTGCCACCTGCAACTTCCACCCTGCTAAGAGGGCAAGACCAAGTCACTATTCACAAATTCCCCTCCAGTCATTCTTCTTTTGTGCCCAGGAGCTCTAAGACTTGGCATCCTTAGCTGGTGTGCTGCCCCCTCATTTTTTGCCTCTCAAACACCTTACTGCCCAACTCAAATGCCTCTTCCTTCAGGAAGCCTTCCGGGTTTTCCTCCTTCCCTGATTACTTTGTGTTCCCTTCACTCTGAGGCAGAACTTACAAGTTTTTAAAAACTTTTAGTTTTGAAATCATTTTAAATTTACAGAAGAGTTGCAAATCCAGTAGAGAGAGTTCCCATGGACACTTCCGTCAGTTTCCCCTGACGTTAATGAACATCTTCCATAACTGTAGCGCATTGATTACCACCAGCAAATATACTTGTAAGTTTTTTGTTGTCATTAGATTTTTCTTTTACTTTGTCTCTGTGGATGGACAGGGGAGGCCAGAGGCAGGGCCAGGCCTGATGTTTCTTGGTGCTGCCCTTTCTCCTCTCCGATGACTCACAGGTCTCCTCCCTGTGCCCAGGACCCCTGGGGGCTCAGTCCCCTCCCTTCACTTTGGGACGTGGTGTGTACTTCTTCCTGGCTTCCCAGACTCAGGGCCTCCTGCTTCAGTCCATCCTCCCAGGGAATGCTTTTGACAATGCAATCTGATCGTGCCTCTCCTGTAATGCTTATCCTGTAACACCTCCCATGGCTCCCAGGTGCCTTTGTGTTCTGCCCACCCCCACCCCAGCCTGATATTCATGATCTTCTGCCCGCAAACTCCCTAGTCTCATCCCCACCATGATTGCCTACTCTGCCTTATAATTTAGCCTTCCCCAAAACTCTTGTCCTGTGCCCTCCTATCTCTGGACCTTTGCACATGCCATTCCCTCGCCCAAGAACCCCATTGTTTCCTGACATATTTCACCAGACAAACTCCTACTTATCCTCTGAGGCTCTGCTTCCAATGCCCATGGATTTCCTGAGCCCCACGTCCCTCCCTCTGCCCCAGCCCAACTTGCGGTAGGAATAGGGCATCTCTGTCTGGAATTGTGTCCCCCGTTCCCTCCAGCATCACATGGTGTCCAGCCTGGGTCCTGTCTGTGGAGTGAATGAATGAGCTCCTGTGGTCGAAGCCTGGCTGCCATGCCCTCCTCCTCTGCAGGTGGCCCCCCAACCCCTGTGGTTCTCAGACACTGTTGCAAACCTGCGGAAGCTGAAGGAGTTGCCCCATCACCTGCTTCACTCAGGCCGAGTCGAGGAGCTGAAGCAGGAGGTGCTGGGTAAGGCCCCCTATCCCACCTTGGAGGAGATGGAGCAGGTCTCGACCCTCCCCCATGCTCTCCCTTTCCAGAACTTGGGAATAACGAAGGGCAAAAGTCAATACCCTTGGCTGCTCCCAGGGCACTGGGTCTTACCTGGTGCAGCTCTGCACCTCCTTCCCAGGGGACACTTGGCAATGTCTGGAGATATTTTGGTCATCAAGACTAGGGGAGGGGGTGCTACTGGCATCAAGTGCTGGTTGATAGTGGAGGGTGAGAAAGTCAGCCTTAGAATGAGACAGACCCTGTCTGTCAATATGTCATCAGTTGTCTCTATCTCTGTTTATCTATATTTATCTGTCAATCATCTGTACCTATCATATCTGTCTTTCCAGCCTGTCTATCTCTAATCTATATCTTTCTATCATCTTTATATCTATTCATCCATCTATTGTCTATCCATCCATCTTTCTTTTCGTCTATTTATTACCTGTCATCTCTGTCTCTAGCTCCCATCTAGGTTTGTCTGTTCAGCTATCAGCTCTCTTTCTCACTGTCATCTGTGTCTATCACATTTATGTCTACCCATCCACCACCTACTATCCATCCATCTTTCTGTCTATCCATCTATTTGCCTATTCTCTCTCTCTCTCCCTCTCATTCATCTCTGTGATTCTCAGCCAGGGGTGATACTGCCTACCACCGGCAGTGTTTGTGTTTTTGATCATTATGACTTTGGGGGGAAGCTACCGGCATCTGGCGGGTGGAGACCAGGGATCCTGCTCGATGCATGCAGTGCCCAGGACCGCCCGCCACAGGGGGTCACCTGGCCCCATGTCAGCAGTGACAGGAATGAGACCCCCTGGGGAAATGGGAGAGGTGGGAGCCCACCTCCCAGGATGAACTGGAAGGAGGAACGTGCTCCCCACAGCCCCCCTTCTCCCCACAGGCAGCATGGACTGGATTTCCTGCCGGGCTGTCTCTGGGGGCATTGAGACCCTATTGGATGACTTTGGCCTGTACGCCCCTCATGTGGACTGTCCCGAGGTGGGCCTGGTCCGAGAAGCTCTCCAGCTGTGCCGCCCAGCCGTGGAGTTCCGAGGCACGGGTGAGGGGGACTGGCCTGGTGGGGGTCTGCTCTGTATTGGCCACTAGAAGCTCACTCTCCCCACTGAGCCACCAGCTGGATTGTTATTAATGTGCATACCTTTCCTGTCTACACCTTTGGGGCTTCTTCCAACCCAGCCTCTAGAGCTTTAAGTTGAACCTGGGAGAGCTTTGGAGTGATAGCCACTGAAGCAGTGCCTATCCCTCACCCCCGGCCCAACATCTGTTTCTGGAAAGGACCCGATAGGTGATATTTCAAGTAAAATCAAGGACATGATGCCAATCCTTAGTATAACAAGAGAGAAAATACATTTCCACAGATTTTTTTATTGATGAAATTCAAAATGCAACTATAATATTGAGCATAACCTTTTGGTAACTTAGGTCTATAATGACAAAGACAAGGGAATTCTTGTTCTGGGGAATAACGTTTTGCTTAGCTGTGGGTCAAGTTTGTTGTGTCCTGTCGTTCCATGGTTTGCAAATGCTGGTCTGGAAAAGCCATCCTTGGCTCTCGGGGCAAGTCGCCGGGCTGCCCCAGAGGCTGGAGAGCCTCTGAGTGTTCAGTTGATGCTCTGTCCAGGATGGTATTTTGTTTGTTTTTTATTTTCTGTGTTTTATTTTAAAGATTTTACTTGTTTATTTTTAGAGAAGAGAAGGGGGGGAAGAGAGGGAGGGAAACATCAATGTGTGGTTGCCTCTGGCACACCCCCTACTGGGGACCTGGCCTGCAACCATGTGCCCTGACTGGGAATCGGACCGGTGACGCTTTGGTTTGCAGTCCGGTGCTCAATCCACTGAGCCACACCAGCCAGGGCTGTTTGTTTTTGTGCTTTAAAATTGTGGTAAAACACACGTAACATCAAATTTACCATTGTTATCATTGTTAAGCACACAGTTCAGTGGCGTTAAGTCATTCATGTTGTTCTATAACCATGACCACCGTCTATCTCAGAACTTTTCATCTTGCCACACATTTAACTGTCCCCATTAAACACCAGTTCTCCACTCCCCTCTCAAAGAGGACTAGAAAAGAATGTTGCTACCAGAGGATGCAGCTGGGCAACCATGTGCTGCGTGCACATTACAGCTCCTAGAAAACGGGTGGGTATTTCTGACTTCTGTTGTCTCCGGCTCCAGGATGACTTGGCATGGTGCCATTTTTCTTTTTCTTTTCCTCCCTTCCTTCCTTCCTTCCTTCCTTCCTTCGAGAAAGGGGGCAGGGCGGGAAAAAGAGAAGGGGAGAAACATTGATAGGTTGCCCCTCACACACCACTAACTGGGGACTACAACCAGGCACATGCCCTGATGGGGGATCAGTGACTCGGGGAATGGAACTGATGACTTTTCACTTTGCGGGACAACACCCAACTGAACCACACCAGCCAGAATAGTGTGGTACCATTTTTAACCCTGTTTTTATTTAAAAGATTGTTATTTTGTTCATCATGAGTTTGAGGTACATTACTTTTGATTTTTAAAATATTGCATTAAAATAGTATTTATCTTGATGGTTGAATTTATAGGTACCACCTTAAATTTTGCACCCATGACAAGGGAGGCACTTGCCCCTAGTCCTGGCCCTGCCGCATTTCACCCACCAGCAGACCAAGGCACAGGACATCGCCACCATTGACCTGGGCCCCACAGTTAGGATGTGCCAACAACAGGAGCAAAATAAACTGACCACCTGCAGTGTCCCTGGTCTTTATTCAGGACTGGAATCAAGCTCTTTAGGTCAGATCTGGCTGTGTGACCTTGTGCAAATTGCTTAACCTCTCTGTGCCCCAATTTTCCCCTTTAAAAATTTGAGGTGATAATGATGACACCTCTGTGAATAACTGCCAACCACAGGCAAATGTGTATTCACTTCCTAATTTCTAAAACCCGAGACAACCACCTTATCTGACAAGAGATGTGATTAAGTGAAGGATCTTGAGATGGAGAGTTCATGTCCAGTTATATAGGTGGGCCCTCAGTGAAAGCACAAGCATCTTTATATGAAGGAAGCAGAGAAAGAGTTGAAACAGAAAACATGGAGACACACAGATAGGAAGGTCGTGTGAAGATAGAGGCAGAGATTGGGGTGATGTAGCCACAAGCCAAGGACTCCTGGAGCCCCCAGAAGCTAGAAGAGACAAGGAGGATCCTCTCCTAGAGCCTTCAGAGGGAGCATGGCCCTGCCGACACCTGGGTTTTGGACTTCTCCTCCCCCAAACTGGGAGAGAATGAAGTTCTGTTGTTTTAAGCTACCCAGTTTGTGGTCATTTGTTACAGCAGCCACAGGAAACTAATACATTCTGTAACTGTGAAGTGATGGGGAAATGATAGGTGTTTTTCTAGCAGATACTTGTTGGGTGTCTATAAGGTTCTAGCTAGGCAGTAAGAACACAGCAATAAACAAGACAGACATTATTCTTCCAGGTCCAGGGCAGTGGGGGTGGCTGGGCCATCAAATAAACACACGAATAAATGTCAGATGGCAGCTGCGATAAGACCTGAGCTTCAGGACTGTGGGGACTGGAGGGCTGGACTGGAGAATGCTTTTCTCAGAAGTGACCTTTGAGCTAAGATGAGGATGAAAGGATTGGTGTGAGAAACGGGAGGGGCAGGAGTGGGGAAAACATTCCAGGCAGAGGCCTGAAGGCTGGAAACTACCTAGTACACTCCAATCAGGGACAAATGTATGTGGATATCAAAGGCAGGAGAGGATGATGGGCAAGGCAGGGTGTTTGACTCGGGAAAGCAGAGCTCCTCCTTTAACTGGAGTCCCTTCGTTGCAGAGAGGAGCATCCTGTGTACAGAAATCCTGGCCAGACTCCATTTCTTCGCCACCTCGCATCCGGCGCTGGTGGGACGGCTGTGCCAGCAGGCCCAGAGCTGGTTCCGGGTGTGCCCACACCCTGTGCTGGTGCCTCTTGGAGGATTCCTCCAGCCCCCAGGAGGTCCCCTCAGGGTGACCCTCACTGGCTGTCACAAAGGTGGGTCTCCCAGAGTAGCAAAAGTCCTTCCAGGCCCCCGATTTCCCCGGGGGCAGCGGAGGGCAGGTGTTTCAGCCTGCTCTCTGGGGCTCCTCTCTGCCAGTCGGGAGGTCCCATGGGTGCCATCAGGGCTGCCCCTGCTGTCTTCTGCTGGCTCGGTCTCTCTGTCCCACCAGGGACTGTAGATGACTCGTGTGAAGACTGCTAATGAGCTCAGAGTGAGGGGATGCCAGCCGCCTCAGGGGTCTGGTCTCTAGGCATTTAGTGCCTGTCTTACAGAGACTTTCTGCAATTTACAGGCTGGTGCTAGTAAGTCCACAAGCTAAGGACTGGTGCCTGACTGGCCCTGGAAACACTCATAGGTCCCCTGGCACACCAGAGTGTGAGAGAGATAAGAGGGCTTCATTCTCTCTGTTCATCTGTCATCTATTTATCCATCCTTTCTTCCTTCCATCTGTCCTTCTGTCCATCCCCCCTTCCTCTCTTCATCCATCCATCCTTCCTTCCTCCCTCCCTTTCTTTCTTACTTCTTCCATCCATCTATTCATCTGTCCATTCATCCACCCCGCTTCCCTTCCTTCTATCCATATATCCATCTATCTGTCCTATCCATCCATCTATCCATCCCCCCCTCCCTTTCTACATTCCTTCCTTCCTTCCACCCATCCACTTATCACCATTCATGCTTTATGAGCTTTCCTTCCATCCCTGTATCCATGCCACTTATCTTTCCATTTCCTTCACCTGGCCATGCTCCATCCACTCACTTACCCCTCCACTCATCCATTCACTCAGCCAGTTATCAGCTCACCCACCCATTTATCAACTGATTCGCCCATCTCCTCATCTAATACCTATCCATTTGTGCACCCACTCATCTAACCAACTGCCTGTCCCCTTCCCTACCAATCCACCTTCATCATCAATCCTTTTTTCTGCTCACCCACAACCTCTTGCATTAATTAAGAGGCCACTCAATACAATTAGCTTGTGGTTCAAATGTCAGTTATTGCGGCTCAGGACACTTCTATGCTGCATTGCTCTGAACGAAAAGCTACACTCCCAAGGCGTAGTGCTTCCAAAACAGAAATTCTAAGAGACACTATGTACAATTAATGGAAGAATTGATTTAGGGTCAGCCACTAGAATGCTGTATTGAGAAGGAGTCTGAGTCTGAATCTGGTTTAATGGAAGACTGTATATTTGTTAAGACACAGGTTTGAATGCTGTGACAAAGGCCGAAACAGCACTGGCTGCAATAAAATAAAATAGTTCATCTCTCTCTCTCTCACATAACAGCCCAGTGTCCCAGCCTGGGTAGCGAATTGCCCTGGGTAAAACACACTGAACTAGAGAGACACTTGTGACCAAGCTGTTGTTCTGCTCCTAAGAGCAACATAAACATCACAGCCAGGATCTTAGTCTGGTGTCTGACAGCTCCAGGTTCGCAATCCTGGCTCTGCTACCTCCTAGGTGGGTGGCTCGGGACAGGGACTGAATCCGACCCTGCCTCAGTTTCCCCGTCTATGAAGTGGGATCTGTAAGAGGACCTCATGGCTGAGCACTCATATACAGGAACTGATGTTCTCCCTGTTGTCTTCTGTGGGCTGCAGGCATCACTGCTATGGCGTGGAGCCTGGAAGAGAAGCTGCTGGTGGTCGGCAGCCAGGATGGCATCGTGGCCGTGTGGGACATGGAAGAACAGCAGGTGATCCACATCCTAACTGGACACACAAGTGAGGCTTGAGAAGGGGTTTCTATCACCTTCTTCCTAGTGTCCCTCATCAACCAG
The DNA here is from genome assembly GCA_004027475.1 of Anoura caudifer. Classification (NCBI taxonomy): domain Eukaryota; kingdom Metazoa; phylum Chordata; class Mammalia; order Chiroptera; family Phyllostomidae; genus Anoura; species Anoura caudifer. The sequence goes on along the minus strand of PVKU01000054.1, from coordinate 366,602 downwards.
TCAGTCTCCAGAACCCCTTCACTACCAGTTCACTTCTCTGCACCAAAACCATGGCTTTGATCCTGCATCAATTAGCTATCGCCACATAACAAAACACCTCAAAACGTAGTAGCTTCAAACAATAGCTGTTCATTTAGCTCACCTTCTGTGGATTGGCAATTCAGGCCAGAGTGAGCTGGGCAGCTCTTCTGGTCTCAGCCAGGCTTGCTCATGCATCTGTGATCCGTTAGTGAGGCATCTGGGGGCTGACTGGTCCGGGATGTTCTCAGCTGAGACAGCTCAGCTGTGCTGCACATGGTCTCTCGGCCTCCAGCAGGCTGGCTGGGGCAGCGGCAGGGCCTCTAGAAGGCAAGCAGAAGTACGCAAGACTCTTAAGACCCGGCACTGTCATTGGATCTGACACCCTGTCACATTCTGCTGAAGTCGCAAGAGCAGGCCAAAATTAGTGAGCAGGGAAACAGACTCTATCTCTTGATGGGATGCGTAGTGCCACACTGGGAAGGTATGTATACACCAGGGAGGGTAAAGCCATGTGGTCTTCTATGCAACTGTCTAGTGTAGTAAAGTTTTCTTTTTTACGGAGTCTCATCGCCACTATGGTTCACTCATTTGATCAATTATTGAGTGCCTACTGTATACCAGGCCCTGTTCTAGAGGTCAAAGAGAGACAGACCAGGGATGAGATTAGGGTGAGAGGAGTAAGGCACACACCTCGGGTGCACAATTTAAAGGGGTGTCCCCATAGTTAATGAAACCTTACTCACTGAGATAAATACTATTTCAATACAATGTTTTTGAAAAATGGAAATTAATGCTAAAAGAACCACAATGAGTAAGTATCAACCTGTCTTGAATAAAGACAGGATCAGCAATAGTGCATGCCAAGCCATATTGGAACCAGAGGCAAAGGGACACTCAGTGATTCGGTGCCTCCTTAAATTTTGTGCTCTCCGGCCAGGTTAGAGTGGCACTGTCCTCACCCTAACCCTGGTCTGAGTCAGGCTCACATATTTGGGAGGGTGAGCCAGTACAAACAGTGACAAGTGTAATGAGGAAAACAGCTTGTTGTGAGCTACAATAACCCAAGTGACCAACTTAGGGCCTTGGGGAAGGCATCCCTCTAAGCAGGGACATTTCAGCCAAGACGCAGAGGGTGTGAGGGAAGAAGCGTGCAGAGGACACAGGGCAGAGTATCCAGGCATGAGAAACAGCCAGTGCAAAGGCACCAAGAGGTGGAGGAGGCTGGCTCGTGTTTACAGAACAGCAAGGAAGCCATGAGGCTGGAGCTCAGGATATTGTACCAAATAAAAGGAGCCAGGCACAAAAGGCCACGTAGTGTATGATTCCATCTCCATGAAATGTCCTGAGCAGGCAACTCCCTAGAGACAGAAAGCAGATTCATGGTTGCCAGTGAGAGAGCAAAGAACAGGGAGCGACTGCTCTTGAGGATGGGGTCTCGCTTAGGGGCAGTGGAAACGTTCCGGAACCAGGTTGAGGTGATGGCCGGGCAACACCGTGAATGCGCTACGTACTGCTGAATTAGGCACTTCAGAATGATGCGAGAGAAAGTGGAGGGAGCGACAGCTGTGGGAGGCTATAAAAATATTCTAAACCTAGCCTGTGGTGATGGTCGAACGACTGAGCATTCAGTGAATTCTACCATTGTTCACTGAATGGGTGGATTTTGTTTGTAAATTATTTCTCAGTGGAGATGTTAGAAATATGCCATTGCAATCTAAGTACGTACACTGTTGGAATTTATGAGATCGTATTTTCTCAGCATGTTGCCATACACATTATTTTTTGTTTCTGTTGAATCTTTTAAAAACAACTTTATTGAGGTCTAATTTATATACCATACACTTCAACTGTTTTCAATGTACAATTCAGTGCTTTTTAGTAAATTTGCCGAGTTGTGTAACCGTTACCACAGTCCTAGAACTTTCCGTCGCACCCAGGAGGTCCCTGGTGACCCTTTGCGGTCCACCCCTGCGCCCGCACCCTGGTTCCCTGGTAACCAGCGGTTGCTTTCGGAATCTACAGGTTCGCTTTCCGAACATTTCGTATAAATGGAATTGTGCGCTCTGTGATCGCTTGCACCTTAGCTTCGTTCACTCAGCGCGACAGGTCTGAGGTGCATCCGCGCTGCTTTGCGCCTCCTATCCGCTGTGTGGGCGGAGCGGGCCGAAGGGCATTTACACCGCTTCCAGTTTGGGCCGTTTGAGTAATGCTGCTGTGGTCCATCCCATCTTCATACTTATCGTGTTTAAATGAAGCAAACATATTTTATTCTCTCGACAGATTAAGTTCCAGAATTTATTGAACTATTAAAAGTGCTTATATTTATACTACTTCTAGTAATCTGCTGTGCTGGATAATGGTGGGATGAATTTCTTATTACTCTTATCAATATTTTTGGCATTCTGTCGAATATTTCCAGTGAGTGGGACCCTTGTCTTGAAGGGCATGAACACGCCTCTGAGTTTCAACGAGTTGTTGTCTCACCGGTTTCCAGTCAGGCCCTGCGCAGCGCACCCCCACCCCCACCCCCACCCCCACCCCCACCCCTGAGCTCCTCGTCGGTCGGTTCCGTTTTGCAGTTTTCTTCCTGGGGGGTGGGAGTGCGGTGGGGACTGTTGGGGTGTCTGTCAAATACGGTTCCGTTCATTTCGTTTTTGCAAGGCTGGCTATTTTTCTAGACGTCTATTCAATCTCTGTGTTGACAAATACCAATATTCAAGACCTGTGCCCATGTACCAAAGGTGACCTTGATTTCTTTTTTAAAGTCATCAAACTCTTATTATTTGTAATTGGAAAAATTCAGTAACCAATTTATTGAAAAACTCAATTAGACACGTACATGAAAAGTGAGTTTCCGATCACACGGCGGCATGCTGCAGGTGGTTCGTGTTGGCTTGACTTGCGGCAGCCGGTCGGGCCGCTTTCAGGGATGTTGTAAGACAGTTGACAAAATAAACAGTATATTATTAAACAGTATATTATGTATGTAATTAAATCAGTTCTATTGATACAAGGTAGTACATACTCAGAACTTGTCATTTCCGGTTGTTTCACCACGCTCCAGCATTACCGATGTTCCTGGCCGCTGGACCAGCGCGGTGGGAATGGTGTGCCCCTGGGCATTGCTTCCCCCGCCACAGTCGATGGTGGCTTGAAATCAGCCACAGCGGGAGGATGTGCACTGTGAAAAACGACCAGCACCAGGAATCAGGCCTTTCTTCCACCTCCTTGCAGAGCTAGGTGTTAAACACTTCCCAGCATATTGCTGTTCTAACCCCTTCCTCCAGGCGGTGTTGGGTTTGATACAGTCATATCCTACTCAAGGACAGGGATCCATCCTGGGAAACGATTGTTAGGCAATTTCGTCTTTGTGGGAGCATCATAGTCACGCTGAGCGCAGTGGATGTGTTTACAGCAGCATCATAACAACTGGGGGAGGAAAGTGTCGCATTACAGCGGCTACAATGTCACCACGCCACAGGGATTTTTCAGCTCCAGTCTAATCTCATGGGACCACACTGTGTTTACAGTCATTGACCAAAATGTCATTACGTGTCATGTAACTGCATATATATATATAGTTATATATACACAAGCATATATAGTATGTATATATGTAGTTATATATATGCTTTATATACATAGGGTTATATAGTCATATAAGCTTTTACCTTTTTTTCAGTTAACATGTATTTTACCTCTTTGCATATCAAATAAACATCCCTAATTCATGTTAGCAGTAATATAGTGTTCTCTATGGGGACATATTGTACAGTATTACTATTTATAAAAATCTTGCTTGAAAATATCCAAATTACAACAAATAAAAATCACACACTATCTTGCTGACATTTGAATTATAAAGGAATAAAACTCTCTCGCTTTGTTCTCTTCCCCTTTGCACTCCCCCTGCCGGGAAGTGACCGGAGTTCCAGCTCGCTATATGCCAAGGGCACAATCTCTGTAGGCTGCTGCCGAGCTCATATACTTGGAGTTTTGTCAAAAATCAGATCATGCTATTTTATATACTGTGCAGCAACCAGCTTTTATCACAATACGTTGTAACAATATTCTGTAAGTGGTTGAGAGCTTGGGCTCTGGGCTCAAATCCTGGCTCCGTTACTTATTAACCATCTGGCTTTGGATAAGTTACTAAGTTCTGCCAAGCCTCTGTTTCCACATCTGTCTAAGGGATAATAATCATATCTCACGAAGTTGTTATGAGGATTAAAAGAATCTAATGTATATAAACCCCTTTCAACTATGCTTGGCACATAGAAGACACTCAGTAAGTATTGGCTGTTATAATAATAATAATAATGATTATCATGGTCAAGACTCTGTATATATACATCCATCTTATTAGTATTACTATTTTAACCCTCACCTGAGGATATATTTATTGATTTGGGAGAGAGAGAAAAAAAGAGAGAGAGACATTGATGTGAGAGAGAAATATTGATTGGTTGCCTCCTGTAGCCCTGACCAGAGGACAAACTGGCAACCTAGGTATTGTATGTGCCCTGACTGGGGTTTGAACCCTGGACCTTTTGGTTTATGGGTTGACACTCCAACCAACTAAGCCACCCGACCAGTGTCCATTGTATTATCTTTAATGCCTGCATAATATTCTTCATATACAAATAATATGCAATTAAACTGCTTCTAGAACTTCACACAGTTATGCTATTATTTCTGTAAGATATATTTCCAGAAGTAGGATTTCTGAGTCAAATTGTATGCACACTTTTTCTTTATTCCTCTTTTTCTTATCCATTTACTTTGAAATAATGAGTGCTTGTAGACCCACATGAAGTTGCTAGCTAAAATGGTACAGAGAGCTCCTGTGTACCCTTTATTCACCTGCCTGGAAACATCTTAAATGATTACAGTATGTTACCAAAACCAAGAGATTGCCCATTGTAACTGTTAATAAATGGTACCAAATCCCCTCTTATAAATTTATATCAACTTAAACTTCCATCAGCAAGGTAGGACTGTAACTGATTTCTTATATCTTTGTCAGCCCTTCAATGATCAACCTATAAAATTTTTGCCACTATGATGGGTAATAATGACTTGGAATTTCATCTTGCATTTTTGCAGTGACTATGAGGTTGAGCATCATTTTCTAAAGCTTATTGTCTATTGTACTATTTCTATCAATTTCCTGTTTATATTCCTTGTCCAATTTGTGAATAGGTTATTTGCATTTTCCTTACTTATTTGTAAGAAATTTTTGTTTGTTAAGGAGGATCTCCATGCATCTGTTATACACTGCATATAGTTTCTCCCAATCTGCCATATGCCTTTCAGTTACATTGTACCCTCCTGAAGTTTTGTATTTTTATGTTATCCAGTTGCTTCATTTTTCCCTTTATGTCTTTGAAATTCCATGTTTGCTTAGATATCTCTCCCAAATTGTAGAATCTCCTTCTATAGTTTTACCTTGCTTTGCTTACACTCCCTGAATGATGCTGAACTTTTATTTATTTCAATAATCTCTGTTTATTACAGTTTCAACATCTGGGCAGTTGATCTACTCCCTACCAGTTGTTACATGCTTTGCCACATATTACCCCTGCCCCGCCCCCCACTTTTTTTTGTAAACCAGGGAATTTCCAAGCCAACAGGCAGTTTGGTAGATGGAAGGTCAAAGTTCCCAGCTAACACACTCTCCCCCACCCTGGCCCACTGCAGGAGAGATCAGGTGCGTAAAAGTGTTTGCCAAAGGGATGCAGGCCATCTCCACCTCCAAGGACCACACGCTGCGCTTGTGGAACTTGCTCTCTGGCCAGGAGAAATTCACCATTTGGGAGGGAGGCTCAAAAGATCCCACTGAGTCTCAGGTCTGGAGCCTCCACGTGGACGAAGCGAAGAAGATTGTGTATTCGGCATCTAGTTCAAAGGTAACAAAGGTGGCTCATAAAAATTGAGTTACATGTGGCTTGCATTGTATTTTTATTGGGTAGTACAGGCTTAAATATTAGAGAAATGTTGATTTCAAAACTGATTATAGAAATCGTCTTTGTTATCGGCAAAGTTTGGAAATAACTGTAAAGAAACAATGAATAATAACAGATAGTCTCAAAGATAACCTCTGTTAACATTTACATGATATTACTTGATGTGCTCTATGTGTGTGTGTTCGCAAATGCCTGGGTGTATAAAACAAAATCAGGATAAAACAATACATGCAGTTTTATAAAGCTATTTCCTTTTTCTATATGTTTTTCTTTTAAGATTTTATTTATTTATTTTTAGAGAGAAGAAGGGAGGGAGAGGGAGAGACACATCAATGTGTGGTTGCCTCTCACGCACCCCTACTAGGAACCTGGCCCACAACCCGGGCATGTGCCCTGATTGGGAATCAAATCAGGGACACTTTGGTTCCCAAGCCAGTGTTCAACCAGCGCTGTGAGCCACACCAGTCAGGGCTGTAAAGCTCTTTTCATTGGTTCATGATCTTAAACAGTCTTCAAAAAGACCTTGCTGAGTGATTTCATAAGATTCCTTTGCACAGCTCCACTTTTGTTTATTTAAATGATCCCTTTCTTTTGGACATATAGGTTGTGTCCAGTTCTTTGAGCTTTCAAATAACTGAGATAACTTTCCTTACACATATATATTTGTGTGTGTCTCTCCTTATTTCTTTAACACAAACCCCAGAAGTAAAAGCAGTGGGCAAATGTTTACTATTTAAATGGTTACTGCTGATAAAAAGATAATTTTTGTGAGGTTAAATAGGGGAACTGCTTTAATCAATAATTACTTGTAATGGGCATACAATGTTGATGCATATGGTATGGCTGGCTTTTCTCTACTTTTAAAACTTTTTATTTTGCAGCCATTTTAGATTTACGCAAAAGTTATAAAGATATTATAGAGTTCCCTCGTGCCCTTGATCTAACCTTCTCCAATGTCAACATCTTACATGACTACACTTGTCAAAACTAAGAAATTAATAATGATCATTTCTATCAACCTAATTCCAGACTTTATTAGGATTTCATCAGTTTTCCACAAATGTCCTTTTGCTCTTTCAGGATCCAATTCAGGACACCTCTCTCTGATCCTCTTATATTTGGAGCTAGCAGAGTGTTGGAAATAAAATGCATGAATCTATAAAAAGGAGCAGGTTTTGCATTTGACTCTGGAAATCTTGTAGCCTAGGCCATCTGCCAAGTTTTCTCTTCCTTTTCATCCTGTTAGGTCAGTGCTTGGAACCTGGAAACTGCAGAGTTGGTTTTCCAAGTCCTGGGAGATGCCTCCGACCCCTGGCTGTGCACAGCAGTGCTAGGGGCCACACTGCTGACAGTGTCCGAGGGCTGCATGGTCAGTCCATGGAGCTCCGCCACAGGCAGAGCGCAGGGGAAGCGGCTCTTGTCCAGTGTCAAAGAGGAAACACCCACCTGTGGGGTCTCGGTCCAGAAGTCAGGACGGATGGTTATTGGGTTCAGCAAGGGCTCCATCTCTTTGGTAAGCAACTTTTATTGACTATTAGGCCAACACTCACTCAGCTCCAGAGTGCTCAGCTGTCCTAGAAGCTGGGAGAAACCATCTTTTAATAAATGACACTTGACTTCCTAATCCCAGAGATTCACAATTCAGCACATTTCAGAAAACATCTATGGCTATCTCCTGGAGCCTGGCCAGTGGGGGCCATTGCTGGCACTCAATCCTGCTGGGGATGACATGGGAGACAGTGTAAGAATGGCTTTAGTGCTGTCCCTGCCAAGGAGCCAGGAGGCTTGGGTACTAGGTGCCAGCTCCATCCATGTTGGATGCTCCCAGGAGCACTCACACAGGGACGTGTGATGGTGGGATGGGGGTGGGGGAGTCAGAAAAAATACCAACCCAGGCGCAGAGTTGCTGGTGTGCAGTGGGCAACCTTCAGGAATACAAAAGAACCTTCAGGGGATGTGGATGGGCACCAATAGCAAGTTATATAAGGAGTCATAGGTGGAGAAACAAGGGCACCACAACAGGCTCTAGAGGGGCTGTAGAATGCGTAGGAATCCAACTGCGCCCTTGAGAACTCAACTTAAGGAGGGAGATGATCTCACCAATGACATATAGCCACACTAAGGAGAACAGACTCTGTTCTCAGTAGAGGTAGAGGTAGTGTGTTCTTCATTGGGGGAGAAGGAGTAAATACTTCTGGAAGAAGCAATCTGGGAAGGCTCCCCTGGGGAGGCATCCTTGGAACAGGAAGAATTTCCAGGATGAAAAGGGAAAGATAGAGGGAATAGGGGATATCATGGTGGTGAGGCAGGATGTGCCTGACATTCTAAGGAAAAGAGAGGCATCACGGAAACAGGCCACAGAGGGTCTTGAATGCTCTGCAAAGGAGGTGAGAATTTGGGGTGGGGAGGAGCATGGCCACTGGAGAATCGTCCCGAAGCTCCACACTTTTGGACATCATGGCCTCATAGCCTCCTTATGAAATCAAGGTAACAAACAAAATAATGAAAGAGAACCTCGGTTCTTCTATCAGGTCTCTTGTATGTTTAATGTTTTTTCTCCATTTATGATTATCTTCAGTAATATCCTTCAGCCTAGAAAGGAACTTGAACTTGGGGGATTAGACACAGCTAGGTTTGAAAATCCAAGTTCTGCCTTAAACTAGTTGTATTCTTGGGCAGGCTCAGCCCCTTCTTTGAGCCTTGGTTTCCTCATTAGTAAAATGGGGTGGGGCAGAAACAGCACCTGCATCCAGATCCAGGACAAGGGATGGATAGATAGGCACCTGCTCGGACTTTTGACAATTAAGATATCACTGATGAATTGGAAATAAGGTGCTAGTTAAACCCACCTTTCTCCCTACATAACTCATCAGCGGTGCCCTGTTCCCACGTCCTCAGCTCTGAAGACTATTCTTCTATTCGTAAAGGCTGCTGTTTTGTCGGTCCTGAGCCTATTGATGATGGCACCCTTGGTTAGCAAAGCCACAGCGCTCACCTGGGCACACATTGCTTGTAGGGACCTCCAGAAGCAAGTCCCCTGCCGGGGACCCTATTTACAGCTGGGGCAGCTCCTGTGGTTCTTTCTTTTCTTTTCTTTTTAAAGATTCTATTTATTTACTTCTAGAGAGAGGGGAAGGGAGGGAGAAACAGAGGGAGAGACAGCAATGTGTGAGCCTGAGCCACGGCACTCAGCCTCCTCGGGTGCTGTACGTGGGCTGGAGCCAGCTGCATCACCTCCTGGGCCTCCTTTCCTTCTCTTCCATGAGATTAATTGGCCCTCCTGCTCAGGTGGGGACCCTGCAAGCTGTTGTGTCCAAGTGCTCCCAGCAGGGCTGTGCACATGCTCAGTGCTCTGTCCTTTATTTATTTAGTTAGTTTTAAAAGATTTTATTTCTTTATTATTAGAGAAAGGGAGGGAGAAAAAGAGGGAGAGAAACATCAATGTGTGCAAGGTACATCTATCAGTTGCCTCTTGTAGGCCCCCAAGGGGGAACCTGGCCCTCGACCCAGGCATGTGCCCTGACTGGGAATCAAACCAGTGACCTTTTGGTTCACAGGTCGGCATTCAATCCACTGAGCCACATCAGCCAGGGCTCTTGTGGTCCTTATGATGGCAGGATGCACTTCAGCAAGAAGCTATCAGGGAACTTTGAGGAACAAGATTTATTACTCATAAGTCCTGGAAGGTATGTGGCACACAGCACGCCCAAGGGCCACACAGTTGAGGAGTGAGAGAGAGGAGACAAACAGGAAGAGACAGAGAGACAGAGACTGAGACAGAGAGATTGAGAGAGGGAACTGGGGGCTCTGCATTTATCAGAGTCTAAGGGTGGGACCTAGGGTTTCGTAAGTTTGCGCTTCACTGGTGAATTTAAAGGGAGGAGTGGGGTCACTCAAGTGGTTGCTTATCTACGTTACCCACTAGTAGCTGTGTCACACAGCTTGCAATATGCTTATTCAGGATGAATGCCTTTTGGGATGGACACCTTGGTAATCAAAAACTTAATGCCAGGCACTTATACAGCTGTTTGCTGCACACCTCCAACTCTGCGCCTGTTTTTTTTTTCCTGACTCCCCACTCCCCCAGCACATTTGGCCATTGTGTTAATGCTCCTGAGAGCAGCCTTCCCCTAACCACTGGTGGAGCTGATGGATATAACCCCAGCTCCTGGCCTCCCTGACACATGTTCTACACTCTCTCCCAGAGCATCCTCAGCAGGACTGAGCTCCATTGGCCCACATTATTAACAGGCTTTATGAGCCACATTATTGGCTGCCTTTCCTTCCCAGTCCCATTTTTCCACCCTCTACCAGTGTTTCCTGGGATCAACTCCCAGATAAACTACTTGCACTCAAATACTATTCTCAATGTCTGTTTCTGGGGCAATCCAAACCAGATTCCTGGAAAAATATAAATTCGGGCAGAAAGCTGCAGGCAGGACTGGAAAGGCAATCTCTGGCATCCCTAAAAAGCTGATGGTAAGGCTATAAAGTAGAGAGAGAGATGCTATAATCTGGAAAACTGGTGGCTGGGTTTAAGGAATGGGTGTCTGTGGGGTCTCATCAGTGCTTGGACACTAGCCCTGCTAGAGGAAGAGTCTTTTTTAAATATATTTTATTGATTATGCTATTACAGTTGTCCCATTTTTCCCCTTCATTACCCTCAAGATGAAGAGTCTTGATACCACCCTCAAAACATTTGAGACAGTGGTAAATAAATTTAACTAAAAGTGCAATCCACCCCAGACCCAGGTGACATATACATTAGATTGATTCAGAACCCTCTACCCTAGAGACCCAACAGGGTACTCTTTTCTCAGGGCACTAGGCTCTACAATCCTTTTACATAAATATCCATTATATTACAAAAATCATGCCACACAAGGAAGCAATAAATTGGGGCCATAATCAAGAGCAAAGTGGGACCATGGTCAAGAGCAAAAACAGTCAATTAGTAACAGACACACAAATGACCCAGATGTTTAAATGATCAAAGACCTTTAAAATATATATATGATAAATAGTGGAACATGTGTGGAATTTCAAATTTTAAAAATCAAAACTGGAGAAGACAATGCCATGGAAACACTAGAAATGAAAAGGCAATGTCAGAAATGAAGAATTCATAATGGGCTTAAAAGCAGACTGGTCACAGCAGAGAAAGATCAGAGAATTAAGAGCAAGTAAATGGAAATGGTCCAGACAGAAATGTGAACAAAATAAAAGAGGGGAAAAGGAAAAAAGCCTCTATGAAAAGTGGGATGATGCCAAATTTCTAAAGGACAATTAGAGTCTCTGAAGTAGAGGGGAAAAAGAGAATGCTGTGGAAGAAATATTTGAAGATAATGGCTGAAAATTTTCCAAAACTTATGTAACATATCAGCCCAAAGGTCCAACAGCTTATAGGTTCCCAAGCAAGGTCAACAGAAAGAAAACTACATTTTGGCAATCATAATCAAACTGCTGAGAACCAAAGATAAAGAGAAAAATCTTAAAAGCATCCAGAATAAAAGACTTGTTACATATAATGGGTGACGATAATAAGAATGACAGCTGACTTCTCATCAGAAACAAGTACAGAAGACAATGGAATAACATCTATAACTTAGTGAAAGAAAAAAACAAAACCTCTCAACCTATACTTCTAGACCAGTGAAAATATCCTTTAACTCTGAAGGCAAAATAAAGGCATTTTCAGGCAATCAAAAGCTGAGACAATTTGTCTCCAATATATCTGCACTATAAGAGATGCTCAAAAGAAGGTATTCAGGTGGAAGAGGAGCTTAGTGAAAGAAGAGAAGCAGGAAAAGTAACTAGAAGAGAAGGCTCAGCTCAAAGCTGTCTTTCCTAGAACCACAGGAAAGGAGACTGAATGAGCAGGTAACCGAAGACTCTGAAACCATTTGGTCCTGGGAAAAGCAGTCTCCTTGCACTGAAGTTCCTGAGTGTCATCCAACCGTCACTCTTCATCAAAGCTGACCTTGAAATATTTAAGTCTATGTAGAACTCAGGATGCAGAGCCACTAGACCTGCAAGCCAGGAGATGAAGATCATGTCTATGTCAACCAAGAGTCCGGTATTGAAATAACAGGAAACTTACAACAAGGATGTAAAAAATATGAGTAGGACACCATCCTGCTCTAGGGAAATAAACACACAAACTTCTGATGAGCACAACTGTACAGCTGCACATGCCGGTTGCACAGGGCAACTCCAGATGAAGGTGCCGACTCTGAGCCAACTGTGGCCTGCCTCTGGTCATTGGAATTCACAAAACTTTGAAAATGACTTCTGCTTAGAGTGATGCTCATACCAGGAATGGGAACTTCATTTTATTATATAGATGATGATTTAAAAAAAAAACACCTAGTTCAGCAAAGCCCATATAACAGAGTTCTTACATTAAACAAAAACGTATGTTTCTATGAAAACAAAATCCATTTCTTGGGCACTATTTTACCTTCTTCATGAGGGTATAAATTGGCGAGCCCTGGGGAAAGCAATCTGGGCCGTATCTCTCAAGATTCAAAAGTCACATTCCTACTGAACCCAGCAATTCTGCTTTCAGGAACTGGTCCTAAATACTTGCAGATGTGCACACGAATGCAAACACAGTGTGGCTACCTTTTATGTGAATTTGACTTTTGGTACATTTGAAATAGGATTACAAAAGTGTTCAGTTTCATTTCAGGAGCAAACTTGAAATAGGGAAAATGCAAAAACCATTTAAAATTTGTTCAGCATCTCACGAATGGTAGACTGTGTTTACACTCATGTCAGTATCAACGCCTGGTAGCCAGAGACACCCGCGATCCTCTGTTGGTCTGCGGGGGAAATCCCTGTCACACTCAGCATATTAGCTGAGATCTTTAAGAACATGCCCCTCACTTACAAGTGAGACCAGCCTAGAGGATGGCATTTACCGTAGCACTCTACATGACCTCAAATGTCCATCTGTAGAAAAGTGGATAAAAGCAGTTAGGAATAACTGTACTGTGGAAGATTACATAGCCATGAAAAATCTGCTAGTCTTGGGCAGTGGTCAGCAAACGGTGGCTCACAGCATGTTGTTTTGTGTAGCCCACAAGCTGAAAATGGTTTTCTAATTTTAGTAATTGAAAAAAAAATTAATATCTTGCCATGTGAAAATTCTGTGGAATCCATAGTTCCGTGTCTGTAAGTGAAGTTTTATCAGCACTTCACACCCATCCGTGTATGTGCCGTCTATGGCTGGGTCTGGACTATAATGGCAAAGTTGAGACCACATGGCCACAAAGCCTAAAATAGTCACCATCCAGCCCGCCACAGGACAGGTTTGCCAATTCCAGGGCTAGAGCTGCCTTCACAGACATTACAACACACTTTCAGGCGATGCTCACTGTATACTAAGCACTAGTCCAGGCACTTCATATTTATTATCTTATTTAACCATCATAGCAATACTGAGATGTAGCTGCTGCATTTTGTTACATATTGGTAAATGGAGGCACAGAGAGTGGCACAGATGGGCTTTGAACTCAAGCAGATGAGCTCTAGGATCCATGCGCTTAACCACTATGCTACCCCTACCCTGGCACCATTGGCATTTGGGACCAGGCCCTCCTCAGCTGTGGGGGCCGTGCTGGGCACGGCAGGGTGCTCAGCACAGCCCTGGCCTCTGCCCACTCTGTGCAAAGCATCTCCCGATCTTAGCAACCAAAAACCTCTCCACACATTGCCCAATGTCCTCTGGGGAGACAAAATCACCCCCCAGTTGAGAGCCACTGCTGCAGACACGTTAAGTGAAGGAGCAACTTGCAGAACATCTGTGATGGATTGTGTGACAAAGGACACTCATGTGACCATTTACCCATCAAATGGACAACGGTCCCTTCTGGGGAGGAGGAGGAAATGCAGGGAACGTGAAAAGATGTTCATTGTGTATACTGGATATTTCTTTTTAAAAAATTTATACAGTATTATTGTTTAGTTTTTTAAGTTTTAAAAGAATCACATTTAAAAAATATCAGCAGTAATGATATTAACAATATTGTCCATAAGGAAATTCACTTGCTCTGCACCTGTTAAATAAATGTTGAACAAATATTTTTTTAAAATCCTGGCTTGAATTGGTGCAAAGGAGTCACTTTCCTAGGCTGCCCACGTGTCGCATCCCCTCCCTCCCACCCCCAACAGATAATGGACATAACACTTTGGGTACATGCCTTGTGGCAGTCGGGTACTCAAAATTCAGTAGCTGGATTGGGGCTGAGAATCAGGGTAAATGAATGAATCTCCCTCTCAGATTCAAACAAAATTGGTTCATTTATGCAACTCAGGAATGGGGAGAACAGTGCTGCCTTCCTCTGCCTCCACCTTGTGTGTTGATTTTATCTGAGCTCTCCAGACTTCCTCTGGGAGAAAACAAATGATAGAATGTTCTCTGAGTCCCTGAGTTGGTTGTAACAACACCACCAACGTCAACAGGAAGAACACCGGCTGCTTTGGGTGGGTTGACAGGTGGGGGTGGGGGACCATCTACACACTTCTCAGCCCATGATAGCCTGGTGAGGCAGTCCTGGTATCATCAACCATTTGACAGATGAGGAAACTGAGGCACCCAAGGGTTAAGGAATTTGCTTAGGATCACATTGCTGGTGAGTGGCAGACCCTGCATGAAGCTCTTGATGCTGAACCCAAATCCTGTGGAAATGCTTCATGGGCATGTTTGTCTTTGTGTAGGTTTCCTCCAAAGGAGACAGCCTGCTGGAGAAGCTTCCAGAAGCTGTGGGGTTCCTGGTAGTCTCTGAAGATGAGTCCCTTCTCGCCGCAGGTAGCATTTTGCTCCCTGGGGAGTGAGGAGGGAGAAGCTCTGGATTTGGTTGGAATGGAGAGGGGCTTGCAGAAAAGGCAGAGTCTTAGATCAGCAATCAGCAAACTTTTTCTGCCAAGGGCCATGCATATATACATTTTTGGCTTTGCAGGCCCAATGGTCTCTGTCACAACTGTTGAACTCTGCCCTTGTCATGCAAAAGCCACCCAAGTGATTTTTCAAGTGGGTGTGGCAATGTGATGATACATCTTTCTTTGTGGATAATGAAATTTGAATTTCTGATTATTTCTGTGTGTCATGGAATAATCTTATTTTGAGTTTTTTCAATCATTGAAAAAGGTAAAAACTATTCTTAACTCATGGGCCATACAAAAAAAATAGGTGGCCAGCCAGTTCTGGCCCCAGCCTGTTGCTTGCCAACCTGTGTTCTGGGTACATCTCCTAACCTTTCTGGGTTTCTGGTTCATTATCTTTTATGTGGGTGGGAGTGGTTAGATTGTCAGAGAGATAGGATGGGGCTGGGCAAGAGGATGGGGTACAGTTGGGGTGAGCCAGCCCATGCAACCCCTGCTTTTAGGGGCTTGCAGGCTAGCAGGAAAGATAGACACATAGGTAGGCACAAGAAAGACAAGAATCAGGGGCCATGGGAGTGTGTGACAGGTTTCCTTCTTTAGTCTGAGCAGTCAGGGAAGGCTTCCTAGTGGAGGTGACTAACATGTGCTCCAGACCCTGATTTTTTTTAGGGCAGTTTTAGGTTCACAGCCAAACTGAGCAGAAGGTACAGAGTTCTCATAAACCCTCTACATGCACATGCATAGCCTACTGCATTATCAATACCCCCCCCCCACCAGAGTGATGTGTACTGGTAACTGATATTCCTACACAGACATACCACCCGAAGCCCACAGTTTACATTACACAGTTCCCCTCTTGGTTTTGCACATTCTAGGGGTTTGGACAGAGGGATGATGACATGGACCCATCATTATAGCTTCACACAGAGTATTTTGCTGCCCTAAAATCGGCCTGGCTTTTTGCAAAGCCATTTCCAGGGGTCAAAGACTCTGTAGGCCAGTGCTGTCCAGTAATATGAAACACAAATGTGAGCCATGCTTATAATTGAGAATGTCCTCATGAGCTTATGTAAAAAGGTAAAAAGAAACAGGTGGCCTTCATGTTAATAATATATTGTATTTAATCCAAAGTTCAATGTGAAGTCAATATAAATATCATTAATGGTATATTTGACATTATTTTTAAAATTCAAAATCTGGTGTGTACTTTATACTTACAGTTTATCTCAGTTCAGACCGGCCACATTTACATTGGAGAGTGCAGGGCTGATAAACACTTACCCTCTGAGATCTAATGATGGGCGATAGATTGATATGTACCCTCTATCCTGTTTCCAAAAGGATTTCAGGTGGCTAAAGTGTGTGTAGAATGCAGCACAGCAGATAGAATTGAAAGGAGAAAGAAAAACAAACTTAGAGGCACCGAATGGAATCGGGACCGAGGCCGCAGGCATTGAGGAGCTCGGTGACCTAAAACTTGTTACAGTTGGGTTTTGAGTGTGGCTCTTTCCAGCAGCCCATGAGGAGGAGGAGCCTGGCCAGTTTTTTCTCCCACTGTTGTTTCTAGAAGCCAAAAGTCTGAAATCAGAGTTGGCAGGACTGGCTCCCTCCACAGGCTCTGGAGAAGAATCCTTTTTTGCTTCTTTCAGCTTCTACCTTGTGATTCCTTGACTTGTGGCCACATCCCAGGCACCGACTGCCTCTATCCTCATCTTGCCTTCTCTGCTGTGTGTGCCCGTGTGCCATTTCCTCGTGGCACCCAGTCCCCTGGCTTCATTGCCCTTGTCACAGATTGTCACCATTTTACTTTCCTTTCTCCCTCCCTTCCTCCGTTCATTCCTCCTTTCATTCCTCCTTCCTTCCTTCTCTTTCTTCTTCCCTTCCTCTCTCCCTTTCTTCCTCCCTTCTTTCCTCCCTCCCTCCCTTAAAAGATATTTACTGTGTCCAGCCTTGTGCCAGGTTCTGGGGTATCCTGAGCAGCCCAAATAGGCAGTCCCAGACTGCAGAGAACTTGCTGTCTTCTGATAATAAGTAACTTTGCTGTTTTTCTGTGAGATTATTGAGCACTATCATCCCCACCCCCACCCCGCCCCAGTGTTGGGCTGTGTGAGGAGGAGGGCCATGTCTGTCTTGCTCACCATTGTATTCCTTCCACTGGCACATAGTAGGTGCTCAAAAAACCTCCGTTGACTAAATTGAACTACTCAAGATCCTCCAGGAATGAAATTATAACCCCAGTCTCTGCCATTACAGGCTTTGGAAGATCTGTGCGGATATTCTTGGCCGACTCACAGGGGTTTCATCAACTCATAAACACTGACCTTGAACATGAGGACACAGTGGAGACAGCCGTTTTTGGTCCTGAAAACAATCTGATCGTCACTGGGTCCCGGGATGCGCTCATTCAGGTGAGGGGGTGACCTAAGGCCTGTCATCCTCACCTCTGCCTCCAAAATAAAGTATAATTTTTTAGGGATCCTTGAACTTCAAAATATAGAAACCCACAAAAACTAATGTGAGCATAACAGGGCAGGTCATGGGAGGATAAGGGGGGTCTCCTAGGACCCAGCAACAGACCTGCGGGGACTACTGATACACTCAGTGAAGGAGACGGCATTCCCACGGAACCTGAAGACCTGGAGGGTTTTGACCTTAGAGTGGAGCAGGGTCGGGGGAGGGGAGAAGACCTATTAAGCTCAAAGTTCTCAGGACATCTTTACATTTTTAAGATTATTGAGACCCCCGCTCCCAAGAGCTTTTGTATACATGGATTATAGCAATTTGATTTATAGATTTTTAACAACTGATTTTTGGTGTATAATTTTAGTATTTACAGAAGACTTACACCCACGGAAAGCCCCCAGATATATACCACTCCTCCCTCAACTTGCGCCAATGCTCACATCTCCTATTACCTCGGTCCCTTGGTCAAATACAAGGCATTAACGCTGGAATGATGCTCTTAACCGATCTTCAGATTTTGTTTCAATTCCGCCAGCTTTCCCCCAAATGTACTCATTTTCTGTTCTAGGACCCAATTCAGAATCCCACATTGCATTTAGTATTTATTGATAATTACCACATTAAAAATTTAAAAATGAAGAAATCCAGAAATATTGATCCATCAACTCATTTACATAACACGTCAACATGTTAACATACTTTTATGACAATAACTCCATTTTCTGAAACAAGCCAAAAAGCTCATGGGGAGAGTGTCTCTTCCACATCTAAGGCTATTGGATTCTCCAGTTTGATTCCGCACACTCCTATCTGTTGCAATATCACATGTTCCCTCACTTCTGGAAAACACTGTCTGCTTGTAAGAAGAAGAGAATCAAAAAAGCAAATAATGTCTTAGAATTATTATGAAAATAGTCTTGCTTTGACAGAAAAAGCTAGGGGTAACTCTGGGGGTTCCCTGGAACACACTTTGAGAACTGCCATAGGGGTAGACTGGTAAGATATAGGGATGCTTTAGTGGGTGGCGAGACATGAAGGCCTTTGAACCTCAGCCTAAGGATTCACCTTAGGTGGACAAATGAACTTAAGCATATTCTCAAGCTATGGAAGAAGTCAGCTCTTCCTCTCTGCTCCCCATCCTCAGGTATGGAGTCTGTCGGAACAGGGGACCCTGCTGGACATCCTGGAAGGCGCTGGGGCCCCCGTGAGCCTGCTGGCCCGGTGTGGGGCCTTGGTGGCATCTGCTTCACAGCAGTCATCCTCCTTCAATGTCTGGGACCTCACTTACACTCAGAAGCCGCAGGCCTCTGCCCCATTTCTGGACCGCACCGGCCTCACCGCCGTGTCACACCAGGGAAGCTACATCTACTTCCCCAAAATTGGGGACAAAAGCAAGGTCACCATTTGGGACTTGGCAGAAGGTTGGTATGACAGAAGCACGGTCAGGTGCATGGGTGAGCACTGCAGCCCCTGACTCTGTCCACTCAGGCCGCTGTAACGGGGCACCGCCAGCGAGGGGCACCGCCAGCGATGGGCTCCCCAGCAGACATTGATTTCCCACGGCTCTGGAGTCTGGGAGTCCAAGATCAAGTGTCGGCTGATCTGGGATCTGGTGAGGGGTCTCTTCCTGGTTTGCAGATGACTGTCTTCTCATTGTGTCCCCACACGGGAGAGCGTGCAGGGAGGGCACGCACTCCTGTCTTATGGGGGCACTCAGCCCATTGTGAGGGTACCACCCTCATGACCTCACCACATCCCAGCGGCCCCAGCTCCAATGTCGTCACATTAAGGGTTAGGACTTCAACATATGAATTTGGGAGGGACAGAAACATTCAGGCCATATCATCCCCATAACTCCAGTCAAATTGGAAGTAGCTGATAGAAAAAAGCATTTGGTTTTTGCAAATTTCTGGCATGGGTGATTGATAGCTGGTTGGCAGTCTCAGTTTTGGTTGAGGTTCCCCAGAAAGCAGCACATGTGAGGGCAGTATGTGCACAAGTGCTGTACAGAGGGGTGCTCCCAGGAGAAGCCTGAGAGGGGGTGAGGAAGCAGGCAGGGGCTGGGGACTCTGCCTGGTCCCACCGGGAGCTCCAGAGCATAAATTTCACAAAGTTTTCCCATCTTGAAGCAAGAAGGCCAGCCTTTTGCATTCCCTATCAGGCAGTCATTGGCCTGGTGCCATCCTCAGGGTGGGGTGGGCATAGCCCCCAAGCCTTTCCAGATGAGATTTCCCTTTGCAGTGGCAGTGGGCAGCCTTGGGCCTGGGTGAACTGGCCAGTGAAGGGTCTGGTGTGTTACCAATAGTCTCTGCGACAATGTCCACTGGGTGAATGGGGATATAGAAGTTCCTGTTTGTGATAAAATAATACAAGAAAAGAAATTCATTCTCAAGTTCATGTATTCATTGATCTGACAGATGTTTGTTTAGTGCCAGGCTCTGGGGGAGGCAGGATCAGCCAGACCGATTCTCAAGGTGCTTGCCTGCTGGTTGTGGTGCAAAGCAAGAGGCAAAGAAACAGAATGCAGTGGGGGATGAAAGAGGAGCCTGCAAACTCCAGCCTGCAGGCCAAACCCAGACAATGCTTTTGTTTATTTATTATCTGTGGCAATTTGGGGACTACAAAGGCGGGGTTCAGTGGCTGCAACAGAAAGCTCACAGTGTGCAAGGCAAGAGTATGTACTCTTCAGCCTTTACAAAAGTGTGGAAAGGAGACGTTAGGGATGAGGTCTGAGAGGTGACATGAGGGAGTGGGAGTCACTGGAGAGCCGTATGCAGGGCGGTGAGATGATGTTTCATTTTCATGACCTTGGGTGGGTCGGGGGCAGGCATGGAAGCAGGGAAACTTACAGTGGCCAAGTTGAAGCTCATGGATAATGAAAGCATTATCCGTAACTGGAAAAATTGGAAAAACTGTGGAATGAACATTCTTTTGATCCATTCTTGATGTGGTCTTCCCCCTGTGGCAGGTGAAGAACAAGATGCCCTGGACACCTCCAATGAGGTCAGGTGCCTGGAAGTAGCCGAGCAGGCCAAGCTCCTTTTCACTGGCCTTGTTTCCGGAATTGTCCTGGTGTTCCCCCTGAATTCCAGGCAGGATGTGATGTGCATCCCCCCTCCAGAGGCCCGGAAAGCTGTCAACTGCATGGCCCTGAGTAAGGGCGAGGAGCACCTGGCCATCGCCTACGACAGCATCGTCCTGGTGTTTGACATCAACCCTGGGGACCCCTGTCCAGTCATCGATGGGCCAACCTACACCTTCTATACCCAGCTGCCCGTGACCATATCCAGCGTGGCCATTCTGGCCGACTACCGTGTGATTTACGGCATGACCAAAGGCGACCTCTTCCTTTACGAGTGTGTGAATTCCAAGGTGTTCCCTCTGGAGGCCCATGGGAGCCGGGTCACCTGCGTGGAGGTCAGCCACAAGGAGCAGCTGGCAGTCAGCGGGTCTGAGGAGGCCCTGCTGTGTCTCTGGGACCTGCAGACCTGCAAGTGGAAATTTGAGATGAGTTACACGGTGTGTGGCCATGCTAGGTCCAGGTGTCAGAAAACTGATGACAGGGGTCATTTATTAAGTGCACACGCCACCTGCCATTGACCAGGGTCAGGAGTAGGCTCAGAGAAGTGAGGCACTCTCCTTGGGAGCAGAATTTAAGGGGGTGTCTAGAGAAATCACAATGAATGCAAAAGATCCATGAAGAACAAAAATATCAACATTTAAAATCAAGACAGGATCAGCCCTGGCTGATGTGGCTCAGTGGACTGAGCACTGGCCTGTGAACCAAAGGGTAGCTGATTCATTCCCAGTCAGGGCACATGCCTGGGTGGTGGGCCATGTCAGGTCCCCAGTAGGGGGCGCACGAGAGGCAACCACACACTGATGCTTCCCTCTCTTTCTTCCTCCCTTCTCTCTAAAAAAATAAGTAAAGTCTTTTAAAAAATAAAATAAAATCGAGACAGATCAAACCCTGCGCTGGCGCAGCCTCGCCTCCCTCTCCCTCATCCTGACACAGTCCCTCTCTCACTCATCAGCGTTGACTGCACGGTCTACGCCAGGTGGCTACTGCTCCTTTTTTTTCTTAGAGGTTAATTACTTTTTATTGTTGAATGATATTGTGAAGTCTACATCTACAGTTTAGTTAGAAAAAAATGCTTTGCATTTACAGCAAGGACACATTTATTCTAGTGGAATAAAACAGACACAGACAAAGGACCAGATACACATTAAAAAAAAAAAAAAAAGACTACATGTTTTACCTGGCCCTACTTTCGCTGTTTTGGATCATACCTTTCCTATTAGAAAATGATCTTACATACATATTAAGTCTGATTTATCCTCTCACATTTTTAAACATGAGATGCAGCTTCTCCCAATGTCTGTTTCTATAAACAAAAGATTGAGAACAAAATGGGAAACAATTTTAAAACAAAGCAAGTGAAAGTAGACTGCTATTAGCAAACAGCAGAAAAGTTGAATAAAATGTGTCCCAGTGTGGCTTGTCGCAAAGAAACGCCTTTACTCAGAGAGGCAAACTTTTCTGATGCAGGAGTTTGTCTCTCACTCCCTCTGCAGTGCTGGGCCTGGACACATTTCTGATAAATTGCCAAGTGAAAGAATGTCTACAAAATGTCTGCAAGCTCAATATCAGAATAGGGCTAATTCAAATTAAAACTGTGTGCTGATCTAACTTTGCACCTCCAGGCTTCCTTCTAGCCCTAAGGAAGCAGCTGAGACCAGGGCAGACACCATCAGTTCTGCCCCTGGAGCCTTGTTCTAGGCAGGAGACACTGGGAGCTCCATGTGGGCAGAAGTTTTTGTGTTGCTCATTGAAATCGCCCCTGTCCTTAGGGGAGCTCCCACGTAGCCTCAGGACTCCGTAAATGTCTGTGAAATAAAAATAAGGCAGTAAGTATGTGATGGGTTGGGGAATGACAGGTGTGTGGAAAAAATAGGGCAATGTCAAGGGGGTAGAGAGTAGCAAGGGCTGCTATTTGAGGTCAAATAAGTCCTGTGGAATAGCATTCTAGGCAGAAGGAACAGTAGCTGCAAAGGCTCTGAAGAGGGAACTGGTGACTCCTTTGAATACAGTGTCTCAGAGTCCCCACTGCCCATCTCCAAGAGCTATTATAATTTTTCTATCAATATTAAGAACTACATTATATATTATATTATATATACATTATATAAAATATACATATAAAATATACATGTTAAAATATTCTGTAATTTAACCCTCACAATGCTCTTGTACCTTTGGGATTATTATTCCAGTTTTTTTAGATGGGGAATGAAGTCTGTACCTTAGGTTGCAAAATGTGAAAATTGTTAATAAACACAGGGAGGTGATCTTGCACTAGGAAAACAGAGTACGAGTAGTTTCATCTTAAAAAGCCTTTGTCCCACCTGACGTGCTTACTTTTATGAAGCCACTGTAAGGCTGGGATGTAAGGGATGTGTTGTCTTTTTGAGATGGGAAATGCCACCACTGCAGTAAAATACCCCTAGCTTTCTGTCTTGTTTCTAAATGAACTTAGTTTTGAAATGACTTTTGAATCACAGAAAAGCTTAGATTTACAGCCCATTCACTCACCCGGCTTCCCCTGATGCTAATGTCTCATATAACAAGAATGCGTTTGTGAAAACTGGGAGATTAACACGGGAACACTGTTATTAACTGAATTATCAACTTCATTGGGATTGTACATTTTTGACAAATTCCCTCTTTCTGCTCCAGGATCCAATCCAGGATCCCATATTGAATTTAGCACAGAGCTTTTAATTAAAGACGATGATAGTTAATACCTGTATAACTGAGGTCACTGAAGAAGTAAACCCTAGAATTTCTTCTCTCCAATGCCAAGTATCTCTAAAACTCAGCCCAGTCTCAGTGAAGGTGTGTTCCGACCCCGAAAACACTGATGCTGCCTGTCTCTCCAGGTTTTCCCTCGATCCACCCCTCATGGGGTGCTCACAGGCCTTGCTTCCTGCACCCGTGCCCTGGGCTGGTCTCCCGTGTGCCTCTCTGTCTGAAGTCAAGATGACCTTGTCTTTTTCAACAGAACACATACTGCCGAGGAGTCCAATGTGCTTCCTTCTCCAAGGATGACAAGTACGTGTATGCAGGCTTGAGAGATCGCTCCATAATTGTCTGGAGTGTGCTGGATGGTGAGTCATTTTTTTCCTTTTTTAAGACTGACTTTCTTTCTTTCTTTCTTTCTTTCTTTCTTTCTTTCTTTCTTTCTTTCTTTCTTTAATAGAGTGGGGAAGGAATGGAGCAGGACAGGGAGAGAAACATTGATGTGAGAGAGAAACATCGATTGGTTGCCTCTTATAATGCTCTTGACTGGGGACCAAAACCACAGCCCAGGCATGCACCCCTGACGAGGAATTGACCTGGCAACATTTTACTTCTCAGGATGATACTCCAACCAACTAAGTAGCACTCGTCAGGGCGAGTCATTTTGATTTGAGAACAGGATTGAGCTTAGATCTGGAGAAAAAGGCCCTGTTCTGGGTCCTGGGCATTAGAGGCCCTGCTCTGGCCTCTTCTAGCTGGTTCGCTGGCAGGCCTCTGCAGGCCAAGGGGACAGGTCCAGCCGGAGCTACAGCTCCTCTTCTAGACCCACGCTCTGGGTACTTGGAAGTCCAGTACCCATTGGCCTGGAGCCCCCTTCAGGGCCTGCACAGACATCTTCCCCAGGTCTGTCCTCCTGAGGGTGGACTGTGCCCCCAGTGTGCATACCTGTAGGTTCAGGGGGTAGCCATGGGTGCTATGCATGAAGACTGGAGTGTGAGGCCCCTACAAGTATAGGATGGAGCTGGGTGTGGGAAGAGAAGGGGGTCCAGCCACAAACAGATAAAGGCTAGCTCTCCTGCACCACTATATTCCAGCATGGAATTCTCAACCTAAACCTGACCTTGCAGGTGGTTCCGAAGGTATAGCCATCAATGTAGGAGGATAGAACATATTTAGTTTGATAGTTTCTTAGCTGGATTTGCAACATGTAGATATTGTGTCTTATAGGATGTGGGCCTTGGTTCTTTCTCTTGCCCCAGGTCTCATAAAAGTTAGGGGCAGCCTGTTTAAGACCACTTTGAAAACCCCACATCTCTTGGTCTATTTAATATTACACTAAGGGCATATTAACAAGACTTGACACTTCCTGTGTACTGGGTACTGTCACCAAGCCATTTAATTCTCTCAATAGTCATCCCCATCTTATAGAGCAAAAACAGAGGCTCTGAGAGTGGATGGCTTGCCCAGGGTCACATGGTGAGTAACTGGTAGGCTATGGTTTGGAGCTGGTCTGCCTGGTCTCCTTACTTGCCTCTGTCACCCTCCTACACTGTTTCCTATGGACAGTGGCTAGGGGGTAAGTGCCACTGCCATTTAACAAATGAAGAAGTGGAAGTTTAGAGAGGTTAAAGGAATTTCCCAAGGTCACAAAGCAAGTAAGTGGCTGAATGAATATCAGGTGGAGTCAAACACATTGTAATAGAATACATTGCAATCCAATGCATGCAGTTCAATACATGGTAACTGGAGTCTAATACATGGTAATCTATTACATTGTAGCAAAGATGCCTGGCAGAATGTCACAGATGGCTCAAAAACTGAGGTCTGCGGAGTGTGGCCTTAAAAGCCCATCCCGGGCAGGTTCACAACTTCTCTCTCACTCCTCCTTCAATAATAATAATATTATTTACTGAGCTCACTCTGGGCTAAAATTTATATTAAGCACCCAACATGTTGACATCTTTAAACCTTCAGAATTCCCCTCGGCACATAGATTCAGTTATCATTCACATATTGCAGATGAAGCAAGAGGGACTCCAAGAGGTCAGATGTCACGCCTGACCCAGTAAAGGGTATAGCAGAGATTTGATCCCATGCAGCCAACTCTTAATTGTATGAGATGGAATCTTTGCGGCCCTGGTTTTCTCATTTGTGCTGCCTGATCTCCACCCCCCATAGGCACCCTACTGGCCATCCAGTTTGTCCATGCCGTGGTGAACAGAATCATCCCAACCTCCAATGGCTTCATTGCCCCCACCAGGCATGGCTATCTCCTCCGTGAACGATTCCAGTGCCCTTCATCCAGAGACTCGCAGCAGGACTCTCTCCAGAACTTCAAGAAGGCAGTGTGGATGGTCAAATCAAGGCGGAGGGAAGAGCTGGCTGCTGCTGCAGCAGCACCACAGGACTCGGGATTAGGAAGTGCCCAGGGAAATGAACGCAAAGCAAATAAGCGCTCACAAGTCTGCCTGATAGTATAGAACTGCCTGTGGGGGGATGGGGTTCCACGAGCTTCCCCTATTCAATCCAGCTGAAGTGAAGAGAATTATGTGTTGGTGTATATCTGGACCCAAGGCCTCAGATCATGTGACCCAGACCTTGCTTCTCAACATCTTTCCATTCCTCTCTCCACCTTGTGGGCTCCATCTGCAGACCTGCCATCCCTAACTTACCAACATGGCAGCCATTTTGGTAGAAAGGAGAGCTTCCCTTTCCCAACAGTTTGAACTAAAGTCCTGGCCTCGGTTCTATTGGCCCCAGTTGGCTCATATGCTCATCCTGGAATCAATCAATGTCTGGGAGAATGTAGCTCTGTGATAAGCCAGTCTGACTCAAAGACGTATTTGCCCACCGGAGCTCTCAGTCCACCCAACTCTGTGGACTGAGAATGGGAGAAGCTATTCCCAGGACAGAAACTGGGGTGTTGGTGCCAGGCAAAGCAGGGATGGGTGGATGTGAGACTGGCCGAACCACAGACATGAGCCACAAAGCTTTACAGTTTATAAAGCACCCAGGGCTATGGTCTGATCCTTATCAGAGCCCATAGTTCAGGGAGGGCAGGAGTTTCTGCGTCCACTTTACAGATGGGTAAGTGAGCCTTGCAGAGGTTGCTGTGACTTGCTTGAGGTCACAGCCCTAGGTGCAAGAGCTCTGAGAGACGAGAACAAGCAGCCATCCTGTTTCAATCTCTTTTGGACCACCTCTTCTTCGATTTTAGTCTCATGAGCACGGCTATCCAGTCCACAGGTGGCACACTCAAATGCCCGCAGGGGCCAGTGAGAAATCGAGATGGCACTCGTGCCCCTGGGGGCAAAGCCGAGAGTGATGGAGACGGTGGAACATGGAGGTCGCACACTCTGCCGGGGATGGGCGTGGGCACCTTGGCTCTGTCCTGGCCTCTCCATGAGGAAAGCCTCCCGCCTTTGCCAGAGCTTTCTGTGGTCATCAGCAAAGCCAGAAATCTAAACTTTTTAGGCAAAATGTTTTCATTTTTAGAAGTTAGTGATTGGCTCAAATTTACATCTCCAGGCACATTCGGCCTGTGTATCTCCAGCTCATGAGCTGACTTCAGGACCCAGGCTTGTGTTACACAATAAACTTGTCAGAGTTCTTCCATCTCCTTGGCTGCCAAGCTTCAAGGATGAAGAGGCTTTTTTTTTTTTTTTTTTTTTAATCTTAAGAAATGGAAGCTCTTGGAAGCAGATGGAAAGAGCTGTCGACATCTCCCTGATGTGCTTTGGACCACCTCTGTCCTATGCAAGTTCAAGAGTCCAACTGTTTCCATTGAAATTGCACAGAGCTTGCTTCTTTGCTCACAGCCTTCTCAAAGCCCCACTTGCTTCTGGGGCTGTTGTTGTAAGGACGGAAGAATCCAAATCTCCAAGATGCTACTCCTCCTCCCTTCTGTGATATTCAGAGTTTCAGAAAAAGTAACCTGAGAAGAACAGAAGCTTCCGAGCTGCATGTGACCCTACTGACTATCTCATTCAGTCGTTTCCCAAACCAAGGTTCCGAGGAATGCTTTGGCAGTTCTGTGTACAGCATCATACTCCACTGCAAAACGTTTTAAACTGCAATTAGAAAATGCATGCCCAGGCATGTTGGGCAGCAGGTTTTAAGGTGCTGGAGATAACTGACTTAGGATTCTCCTGCCATCTCCATTTAACTTAGATTGCCAGGGAGCCCCTGAAAAAACAGTTACTCTTTGCCAGCAGTTCTCTGTGAGTCAGGGAACAAAGTGGATGTTGTGACAAAGTACAATTTCTGGTTTAAAATGTGTGCATCCGTCTCAACAGTCTCGTTGAGAATCAATTGCTTAGTGGGTAAATACTAAAGTGAACATAGGAAAGAAGCTTTCGCTAATAAAATGTTCCTTTGAACTGTTGCTTACATCGGAGGCTTTGCAGTGCGTTTTCACTTGAGCGAGAGTTTGGCTGCTCTGAACTTCCAGCAAGCCCTGTGCTTGGAGGTGTGACTTCCCTAAGGTCTCCCAGCCTTGGAGGAACTGGGATGAGGATGTGGTTGTCAAAATCCTCATCTTGTTCTCTCTTTTTTAAAAAATTTATTGATTTAGCAGGAGAGGAAAGGAGAGAGAGAATGATGGAAAAACATTGATCCGTTGTTCCGTTTATGATGCATTCAGCAGTTGCTTCTCGTGTGTGCCCTGACCAAGGGTCAAAACCACAACCATAGCGTATCGGGAAGATGCTCTAACCCACTGAGCAACCCGGCCAGGGCCTCACCTTGCTCTCTTATGCTAAGTAGGACCATGTACAAACATACAGGGACACTTTTTTTAATTGTATTTTTTTTCCATTACCATGTATCCCCTTTATCTGCCCTCCCCTACAATCACCACACTGTTGTCCATGTGCATGAGTCCTTTTTCCTTTTTTTGCTTGATCTCCCCACTCCCTAACCCCACCCCCAGAGCTGCCAGCCTGCTCTTCTTCTATGAGTCTGTGTCTATTTTGCTTGTTAGTTCAGTTTGCTCATTAGATTCCACATATGAATGAAATCATATGGTATTTGTCTTTCTCTGACTGGCTTATTTCACTTAGCATAATGTTCTCCAGGTCTGTCCATGCTGGGGGACACTTTTTGAGAGTAAAATGGAATGCTTTTAACAATCACTCCCAGACAACTGAAATAAACTGGACTGTCCCAGGACTATGGAAATCTACAGCCCCTCTAGCTGTAGCAAGAATTAATTTGTTAAATTCTAGAGACTTTTTATAAATTGAGATTTAAGTGACACATAACATATTGTTACGGAAGGAAATGACTCAACACGCAGTTGGATGGCGGAGCACGACCCTTTATTAACGTGCACGGGCCCAGAGGAGTACAGACCCCAAATTCTGAGCCCTGAGCCTTGGCTGAGCAGGGCTTTTATTGCTTTCTGGACACCCTTCCCTACGTAGCAAAAGCAGGAGGTACAGAAGCTGATGCAAAAAATAACTCTAGCCTTGAGGTGTCCTT